>PVJI01026398.1:0-18963 GCA_004026765.1 Micronycteris hirsuta | reverse complement strand
GAAAAATGGAACAACAAATCACATTTTGGTGGTTTAGGGAGTTTGAGGGGCAAAAACATTTCCATATCCATATAATTATGAATTTATTTTGACATTGTTATTTAAATTAGTATTGTGTAGTAAAAGCTCAAATTTATGTATTCTTTGTGAGCATTGCATAGCATAAATATTGACATTTGTAATATCTGAACATATAAAATGCCTACTAAATTTTTAATGCTTTAAAGAAAAAGATATTTAATTATACTGTATGGTGTAGTTAACTTCTGCCCTTTTTATTTATAAATATTCATGTCCTCTTAGTCTTCTTCACATTTTCTATTACAGGGCTAGAGGACGTAAAGTTGGTTTTCGGTAATGAGGATCCACGTAGGTGCCTCCAGCGGGTGCGTGTGGGGAGAACAGGAAATGAAGGTGAGAAAGGGTGTCTCTTCAAAGCCAGCCCCCTCCTCCGAAGTCAGGGCGGCTCCCAACAGCGCAGTGTGTCTTCCCTGAAAGGATGCTGCTGAGGAGGCGGGAGGCAGCACTGATGCTCCCACAGAGTTGTACCATCTATCACATGTGTATATTTTCAAGTCATCAATAATATTTGTCTAAAAACTTGTATCTTATGTTTCCTCTTACATGCTATTTATCACTTGATTCTAGAAAACTTGATTTTGTGCTTGAAAGAAAAAAATATCAAAAGGAGAGAGAGAGATGGAAGAGCCCCTGCTAACATGGGATCCGTGTCTTCAGTTCTCAAGGTTTCCCTTGCTTCCGTTAATTCTTTTTCACTGGGGTGTGAGATAAGGCATCCAGTTCATCAAAGTTCAATTTTCTCCGTAATCTGTTTGTTTCCTGACATTTTTGAGGTGCAGTGCACATACTTTATGTGTAAAAATACTCATGATAGTCATTGGCCAATGTAATTTTTCATGAGGAAATGAGGAAGCTAAACACATCTGCAAGAGGTGAGAGTTATGATGAACTCTGCTTCTATTGACAATCACCTGTCTCCATGTCTGTTACCATGACGTCACAGGAGGCCAGAGTGTGCAGCAGATGATGGGTGGGGGACAAGAAGGAAGACCCTCGATGTGAGACACACCTGTACAAATCCTTTAAAATTAAGCTTTTGCTTTTACCTGCATATGTTATATATGTAGAGATTCTATATCTGTGGACATCTCTGTATGTTTGCAATATGTTCTTCCTGCAAACTTTTGGGAATTTATTCATTTTTGATGACCCAAAATCTCAAACATGTAACTCTTAATATATTCTAGTTCAAAATACAAATTCATCTAATGAAAAGTTGAAACTATCCAAATCTTCTTCACATAAAATGTGATATATTCAAAAAATGCAATTATAGAAATAAAATAATTCTATTTTCATTTGCCTTTGTAGGAATAAATTCCAGTGTTATCCTGTTTGCAAACACTATTGTTTCTATAAGTTTAATTAATTAAAAGCTTTAAACCTACATCTGTTGGTGTTACATACTGTAAATATTGTTTAAAATTTTTTACTTATTTAAAATTGCAAACAAAACTTGAAACACCTATTTATAAATTTTATTAAAAATATTTGACCACATTCAGTTCTTTGTGATTATGAAGATGCATTAATTTTCAGTTTCTAAAACTGTGTTAAGAATTTTTAAAAATAGCCCTGGCTGGTGTGGCTCAGTGGATTGAGTTCCAGCCTATGAACCAAAGGGTCATTGGTTTGATTCCCAGTCAGGGCATGGGAATGTGGACCAGCCTGGGTTGTGGACCAGGTCCCCAGTTGAGGGTGCATGGGAGGCAACCACACATTGATCTTTCTCTCCCTCTGTTTCACCCTCTCTTCCCCTCTCTCTAAAAATAAATAAATAACAAATCTTTAAAAAAAGAATTTTTAAAAATAAATTCTCCAAAATATGCTTAATCAGCCTCCCATGTGTTTTTACTTAATCTAAGTGACCACTTTGATGAAGATACATGATAATGGAGAAGAAAGAAAACTCAAAAATAAGAAAACACCAGGTATGTTTTGGAAGCCAGGTGCAGTTCAGCTGATTTTAAGAATAAATACCAGCCGGCTTTGCTGGGCTGTCAAAGGTGCTACAGTCAGACTGCAGAGGGTTTTGCATGTCAGGTCCATAAGTCCGTGGTCAATTATGGAACCACTAGAAGTTTTGATTAAGAGAGCCTCATTCTTTCCTTCCTTCCTTCCTTCCTTCCTTCCTTCCTTCCTTCCTTCCTTCATCCATTCAGCAATCATTTGTTAAACATTTCTCCAGCAATATTCAGTGAGGATGAAGAGAAATGCATAGTTCCTATCCTGTTGCCATTAAGTTTTGAAAAGGAGATGGGAAGGTGAATAACAATGAAAGTTCCATGTGTTAAGGGTTAACGAGGATGCACACAGGCGGGTGGGCTGGTTGCATCCTGACGTGAGTGAATAATCCCCACTGTCCCCACTGCTCTACGCCTTGAGTCTTTCCAGGTTCACACAGCCTGTCAGTGATGCAGATACAGCCTGACTCACAGAGGTCTGAGGTAGACCCCAGAGCCTAGTGTGTTCATTCAGATTTTCATCCAATACTAGTTTTGGATAAACTTCAGAAATTTCATTGATGTGTATATACGGTCTTTTAACTCTACAGTGTAAATTGGAAGATGCTGGTCAAACGATCTGACACATTTTTTGGCGGATTATCCTAGAGCAGAGGCCAACACCCACTCTTTGAGGAAGACAGTAAAGCAAAGACAAATGATCAGATTAGATTTGGAATTCCCTCCCCCAGCCCAATAACCAACACCACTTTTGTTTCTGTCTTGTTTTTCAACAAATTGGAATTCAAAGTTGTTGGAATGATGAGAACAGTTTGGTTTTAACCAAATGTCCTACTATTTCTGTGTGAAATACCTACAGTTTCTTAGTGGTATATACATTTATGGTGGAAGGAGATAGGTGGGTCATAAAAGGTCATAGTGCTTTTAGAAATGCAAACAGCTCTACTGCTAAGACCGGAAATGGGTCCAGAAAGGGGGTGCTGAGTCAGAGGTGCAGATGGGCCTGAAGGTCCAGGGTTACTAGGCAGCTGCTCCCGAGTTATTCTGTTTCTCCTCATGACAATCCTACAAGGTGTGGGATTTTCTTATGTCCCAGTGACCAGTGTGGACAGAGTGGCTTGGTAAGGGGCATGGTGATGGGAGACGGCTTTGAGGGGGAGTCCTTGGAGAGGACACGTGCCCAGGGGACAAACTGGTGGCCTCTATCTGCCTCACTGCTGTAGGCTGCCCTGAAGCCACTTCTGTGTGCTGAAATCTCTGTTGGGGGGGGAAAAAAAAAAAAAAAAAAAAACTTGTCTTTTTAGATGCTAATTAGACTCTGTAATTACAAGAGTTTGAATTTGAACTCTTTTTTTCAAAACCACATGTAGCTGGCCTATACTGAATTACCCACTTAAAGAGTTTCTAGTTTTGGCTACTTCATAAAATGTGTATTCTTGTTGCAAACATAAACTGGAATTAAGCACATTGCTGAAGGGTCAATGTCTATTTGCATAGCAGCATAAATATAAACTCTCCACGATAGAGGGTCATGTAATTTGCTTCAAGGGAAATAGTAGATTTCAGTAACTTTGGGACATGTTCTTTTTGTACTTGTTCTCTATTGTGAATATTACCATGCACTTGGCCAAGTTTTCATTTCATTCAGGGTGTTTCTGACACCTGCATAATTCTTCGTTCAGCAGATGCAGCATCTGAATATGCTAAACAATATTGCAGGTATTTGTGAGACAGAACAAATTTACATTGGTGCACATTTACTCAGACTTCAGGCCCATCTCGTGCAGGTTTTAGTAATTAGAGTAAGAACTCTAGCTGAGCACCTGCTCTGTGCAACTCGTCACACAGGAACGCACACTATCCAGAGAGACATGGTGTGAGCTTCACTTCGGCCGGGTTTGGTAAACTTATTGCAAGGAATCCTTTAATAATAATGCAGCAACTCAGTTTTAAGATTGAGTTGGGGAAATATTTGAGGGCATATTTTGAATACTAAATATTAAGAATTTCTTGTTAGTGGAGATGTTTATTTTAACATAAAGCAGCAGCAAAGCTTTTGTTTTATTTAATGGAAAGCTCTCACAGATGAAATATTCCCTGAACCTGCACTTTCTTTCCTGCTGACATTTGGAACACCCAAGGTCATCTCTTTACTTTGGGGATATCTTTAGCAGAGACCTGGAGTGTCCTGAGGTTGGCAGACATCTGGTCACTCGGAGAGGAGACAGAAGCTCCTGTGTTACTTTCTAGAAGAAGGCCTGTACCTAGGGGATCAGGGTGGCAAGATGGGCATATAGACTGAATTGTGTCCCTCCACAATTCATAGGCTGAATCCTCAATACCTAATACCTCAGCAAGTGACCTTATTTGGAGATAGGTCATTGCAGATATAATCAGTTAAGAGGAGACTTGACTTTGGGTGGTGAATGCACAATGAAATGCACACAGATGATATAATAGAGTTATACATTTGAAACCCAAATAATTTTCACCAATGTCACCCCAATAAATTCAATAATAATTAAAAAACAAAAATATGGGATTGTTAGGATGATCCCTAGCCAATATGACTGGTGTTCTTACAAAAAGGGGAACTTTGGGTACAGAGACAAACACATGAAGAGCAGAAATGCAGGCAAAGATAGAGTCGAAGATGGGGTAATGTTTCTACAAGCGGAGGAATGCCAGAGATAGCCAGCAGAACACCAGAAGCCAGAGCCGACGCCTGGGCCAGATGCGCTCACAGCCTCAGAAGAACCACTACTGATACTTCGATCTTGGCATTCTGGCCTCCAGAGCCATGAGGTTTAATATTCCTGTTGCTTAGGTCACCAAGTTTGCAGGACTTTTGTTACAGCAGCCTCAGGAAACTAATACAGTACATTCCTGGTGAGTTAGCTCACTGCAAAGAGGTCTTCCTGCTATTAAACTTGCCTAATTGTGCACAGAGCAGGGAATTCTGGCATCTTTCGGGAAGTTCAATCAAGTTGTGCCTGAAGTAGTTTGCACCAGGCCTGGGTGACCCCTGAAAGCAACGGGGTATGTGCTGGGAGATACAGGAAGGCCAGTGAGGCCTCCATCCGCAGGTCGGGATCACAGGGTTGACACAGTCAGCTCTGGAAAACCCCAACTGTCATACCTTTTACCTTTTAGGAAGTTCTCTCTTCTATTCACCCCAACTTTATGGAGCACCTGTCATAGGTACCAGTGATTTCCCTTATGTTTAAATCAGTCTTCCTGGAGATTGCTTTTGCACAGCTGAATTACTGTTCTTCCAAAGAATGGAAAGCAACATGTGTACTGCAACAGTTTCCGTCTTTAGCCATCCATTTTCCACTTCTTAGTTACCTTTTCCTCCCCCAACCTGTTCACAGGCTGCCCCTTTTTCTTCGTAAACTTTGTTCTTCCTAAAGACAGATTTGTCACCTCCATTAGGGCCTGGTCATGGTGCATCAGGCCAGATCTGAGATGTCTGTGACTTGGCACAAAAACCAGGGCTAGTCAGGAGCAGGATGGGCATCCAGAGAGTTCCCAGCAGCAGGCAGTGCCTCAGGCAGTCTTACAGAGGGGATTGAGGAGTGTGTCCAGTGTCCAGGGTCCTTAGACAGCAGTCCAGATAGAAGTTGGAGAAAGATCTACCAAACTAAATCCCTAAGTCATAACTCTGACCTGCAGGGAGAAAGCAGCATGGTCAAGTGGGGCTTCTTCATAAAGGAGCTGGATTTAAGATCTAAGGCAGTGTTTTGGGCAGGATGGTGACGAGGGTATGCGGGAGTTCTGGAGGCGACAGGGAGGGGTGTAGCATTCTATGGCACAGTTGGGAAGACAGGGAATCAGACAGTGGCCTTGTGACAAGAGACCAGTCCCTGCAGCCAGGACATAAGGGATGATCTAGACTTAAAACAAGGCCCCTGAGGCTGGACCAAAGGGCCAAGGACTCTGGGGCCCTGCTGTGTCCCCATTTAGGACACCTTCATCCAAAGGCTGGGCTGGCTTCTGTCCATAGGTACAAAGATCCTTGCACTTGACCCTTTTCTTTTACTTTCAGAGAATCTGTACCCCTCCAGTCCTTCCTTAATTGGTTCATTCACTCCACTATTGTTTCTTTGTGTAATTTACTTCATCCATGTAAAATTGCTAAACCACTCCAAATAGTTTCCAGTTCAGGCCAGTCATTACAATCACTTGGAGAACTTAAAAAAATGAAAAAAGACAAAGACACAAAATGGACTCCAAGGTCTCAACCCAAGCCAAATAAGCTGTTGAGATCCATCAAAAAATAGAAAAGACAAAAAACAAACAAACCTCTCTCACTTGAAATCTTGAAATTATTTGAAAATCATTTACTGTTCACAGAGTTCAGAGCCTTACTAAAGGAATTGCTACCCTCAACAATGGGAAAACACACATTCATTTATTTCTGGAAGTCATAGTCCACAGAAGTCAAAGCACCTCATAAACCCTATGGGTCATTACCTTTTGACATGAGACCTGTATCTGCCTATTTATCTCTGCATGCCCAAAATACAGTGGAGGTACAAGAGCTATTTCTGCAAGAAAGAAAAACCGAACACACTAAAGGCATAATACATAACGTAACACAAGTTTGATGTGTTTTCTTGTGTGTAGGCCCCTTCCATCACGGTGGAAAGTGAGGGAACCTCCTTCTGTACCAGGCGGATGGCAAGGGGAGTGACTGGTGCCGAGCACACTGGCTCATTCCATCTGAGGGGTGCACAGGGCAAAGGGGACCCCCCGGCCCAGAATATGCCCTATTGCAAAAAATAACCATCATTCTGAGTGTAGGGAGAGTTCTAGTCCCCACTCCCATGAATGCAAGTCTCTGGTTTCAAGGAGAGCAGAAGAGAGTGTGGAGAGTTCCAGAAAGTACAGCATGGGGAATAGAGTCAATGACATTGTAATAGCTGTGCTTGCTGCCAGGTGGGTCCTGGAACTATCAGGGGAAACACTTTGTAAAGTATATGATTGTTTAAGCACTATGCTGTGCTCCTGAAACTATTACAAAATAATATTGAATATAAACTGTAATTGAAAAATAAAATTAAAAAAAAAGATTTATGGCCACAGCCAGAGTGGGGCTGGGTGAGTGGAGAAGACAGGGGCAGGAGGACAATGGAGACAAAAGGCTCCAGGCTTGTTCTTATTTAAAAAAAGAAGGAAAAGAAAAGAAAATGCATACTCTTCCAGGACAGTAAGAACAGTGTACTAGTTTCCTAAAACTACTCTAATAAATCGCTACAAATTCAAAAGAAAACACAAATCTATTACCTGTAGCTCTGGAGGTTGGAAGCTTGAAACGGTGTCGTAGGGATGCGACTTAGGCACCAGACCTGTGCTTCTTTCTGCAGATTTCGGGTGTGATGCATTTCATTACACAGTCCAGCTTCTAGGGGCTGCTGCACTCCCTGGCTCGTGGTACCCTCCTGCATCCTCAAAGCAGAGACAATTGTCAAGGGCTTTTCATATCTTCTCACACTGACCTTCCTCTGCAGTCACATTCTTGCTTACTCTCTCCCCTGTCTCTATCTTCGAGTCTCCTGACTTTCATGGCCACATTGAGCTCACCTGGAAGAGCCAGGATAATCTCCTGTTTTAAATTCAGTAAGTAGCAACCATAGTTTCATCTGCAACCTTAATTCCCCTTTGCCCTTTGATGTGACACAGTTGCAGTATCTGGGGATTGGGATTTGAGCATGTCTGGGGGGCATTATTCTCCCTACTGAAGTCAGTAGGAACATAAGGGCAGGGCTATCTGACCAGGCCAGGACCTCGGGAGAAAGTGGGAGCCCCCTTAGTCAGGGCAGAAGCTTTTGTAATGACATTGGGCACAATTTCCCTAGTCTTTATCAGACTGTATGTTGGGCGGCCTCGTCCAATTTTCCCACCATCTTGGCAATACAAACCTTTGTCCTGGAATATTCTCTCTCACTTTGCCAACTTCTACAAGATCCACAGTGTAGTCAAAGAGAGGGGTATGGTTTGCAAACTAAGAGCTGGGTGCTCATTCATAAATCCTATAAATCATGCAGAGTACAAAGTTGAGAAGACAATGGCAAATAGTACAAAATGGTATGTTTATTAGAATTCATTTCTTCCAATGTGAAGAACAGGCACCACACTGGCATTTTGTTCTTCGTTAAGTGTCAGTGTAGCAGGGTTGGGGCATCTTACGTAAGAAGCAGTGTGACAAATGACAATGGATAGGATGTGACTTTATACAATCTCAGAAGGGGGGATGCTACCAGTGTTACTTCTCTTTCTCTGCTGGAAAATGCACACACACCCACATAGACACACACATGCTTTGGAAGCATATGGTGAGTAAAAGCAGTGAGAAAGGCCATGTTTCAACCTTAGATCCAAATGTGAAATTAGCCAAACTTCTACTAAGTTGACTTTATAATGCTTTATTTCAGAAATAGTTTTATTCACCCGTCATCACAAATTATACAGAAGAAAAAGAAATAATTGTAATTTTGATCAAAACCAGATATTCTTTCTACACAAAGCATGTATTTTGTGTTACAGAAAATAATGAAATCTATTCAGGTTCTATCCCTCTGCTGACTTTAAAAATAAATGACTTTTGTGATGGCAAAATTTCCCCTATGAGATCTTAACTGTGTCTTGGTGCTTATAAATGCTACTTCTGCTTTCTGTAAGTTTTATAAAAACATTACAAGGCACTCTCCTTTCTTCTGGAACTCAGACATTTTTATGCTGTCCCTAGGTGGGGACAACAGAAAGCAGGCCTTGGAGAAGTGATTGCAGGAACATTTACCCTGACAGGGAGAACTGAAGAAGACTAGCAAGTTATACTTTCAAATGTTTAAAGATTTTCAAAGGTGACAGCAACTCTGCGAACACAGGTCACAGACCTGTCACCTGCCATCTGCCATTGTGCAGAAGGTAGACAGTGAATATGAGAAACCACCATACAGGAAAGGGAATTGTCCTTCTTTGCCCTTTACCTGGTATAAGCATCATGGTGGGTCAAAGGGTGACAGGGAAGGTATCTTTACAACAGTCACATTCAAAACCAGCCGCTTGATGGATGGGAACATCCCATCACAAATAGGACCTGCTTTTTCCAGCTCCAGGGAAAAAGACAATTATTCTACAGCTTCTTAAGACCAGGCCCTCTTCCTCCTCCCGGGAGTCTAAAGTGGCGGCAACAGTGAATCATTAGACGTTATCATTCAGAGAAAGGATGTGGGTGGATTCACGCTGTCCCCAGGGCCTGCTGTGGCACACACAGCAGATGTGCTGGGAATGCGGAGGCGGGTGTGGGATGCCGTAATCATGTCCTCTGGCACTGGCATTTGTTAAAATCCTTCTCAGTCAATCCATCCATCAATCAGAAATGTTCACAAACTGTACTTAAAAAACTGTCAAGTGTGTGTAAAAACTATCCTACCCCCGAGAATTCTCACAAGCCAGTTTGTGTGCATTGGGGTATCTGTGGGGAGGTTGACTCCAAATATTACCAGGAGCCCTGAGCAGGATATGACAGTGGGCTCCTTTGTGCATCTGATTTGAGGGAAGGGGACCTCTCAGGATTTTTCCTTCTTTTTTGCACCACCAGGGCCATGTTTATCCTTGGGGCTGATCAGGCATCACCAAGTACCTGAGAAGACAGGCTCCCATCCCCTGCCCCCAGGACATTTGGCTCCTTCCTTCCCTCTTGAATGTGTCCTCAGCATCACCACATCCCACAAAACCATGAAGTCTCCAGCTTTTGGAGGAAATTTGAAGCAGTAAATACAGATTTGAGCAGTCCAAGAGCTGTCCTGATTCCCGAGGTTGATTTTGCACAGGGAGTCTTTCCCAGCCGTTCTGCCTGGCTGCCAGCTCATTTTCTGTTTCAGTTGAGTGTGGAAGGAAGTGGGCATGTCCAATTTACTTGTGCAGATGACAAACAGTGAAATAATTATAGTTAGATTCACTTAGTTGCCCTTCAGGTCCTTTGCCTTCATTGGAGTCTCTGCTTCCCATGCGAAGGCAGGAGAGTCACCTGTCTTGACTGTCACGATGCTCCCATATGCCCTGTGCATGGTTTGGATACCCGCTCCTGGTACCCAAGAAATATCCTTATCTTATTTCTTGGAGTCATTACTGGTTCCTCTTCCTCATGCTCCTTGTTATTATAGCAGTTATTATTATTCTAGCCAACAAGAATGAGTTATGGGCAGAGGATGGCACAACATCAAGCCCTTTCTTAGGACTTCCCTCTTTCTTTTCTAGCACATTCCATTGACCTCCATCTTGTCAACACCCCTGGCTCTCGTAGCAATTTTATTTTCATTATTATTTTATATGCATAGAACTGAAAATAGACTTACTCCAATGAGAGATCTTCTCTCAAAAGTGACATCATTTTCCCCAGTGGAAGGTTCCAATAGCGGGACAATTAGGAAGACAAAATTAACTTCCTCATTGGCTATTTCATAAGACTATAGAATCTTAGTGACGTTGAGACAGGCAGTGGGTCTTCTGGCTGTTCTCTAAGAGTGGAGGGAGAGCCAAGGAGAAGGAAGACCCTCGACTGACAGATCCCAACTCTTGGGCACCTCAAGTTGGGGTACAAAGTCCTCTAGTGAGACAGCCTTGTGCCCAACTATGGGGGTGCCCTATCTAGGTCCTAAGTTCCTGAGAAATTTTGTTCACATAAATACTAAGCTCCTCCAACATCAGTAATTAGACTTCCCATGTTATCCTTCTCTATATGGAAAGACAGAGAGAGGTAGATCATATGTGTGTGTACTGGAACCTTTATACCTCCCATTTCACTGATCTTCACTGTCCCTTCTTCACGATTCACCATAAAGAGACAACGTCCTTTAGTCCTTAGGGGAAAGTCCACTATGCAAAATGAGCAACATAGAATCTGCCTTTTTTCTGAGGTATTCACTGTACCTAATAACATTTTTAAGCTTCTGTTCTGATTAATAGCAATAATTCCATCTCTAGAACATTAATTAACCCAAAGAACTCCCTGGACTTTATTATCTTGTTATTAGAAAACACAACAGAAGTTTAGTTACTAAGATACCAGGTACCTCATCTCTCTTCAGGCCTCATTATGTGAATGCCGAGCTTCCAGGAAGATTTGGAATGTAATTATACTATTTTAACTTAAGAAAGATACCACTCTTAAACAGTACCTAAATCTTTTTCATAAATAAGCCCCTAGTTGACTCAACTATTTTCTAGAATCAGTATTTGGCCCTTAGGACTTTTTGTTTCATTTGTGCTTTTTTCCCCCCAAAGATTTTACTTATTTACTTTTAAACAGAAGGGAATGGAGGGAGAAAGAGATGGGGAGAAATATCAATGTGTAGTTGCACTTCATGTGGCCCCCCCTGGGGATCTGGCCTGCAACCCAGGCATGTGCCCTGACTGGGAACTGAACCGGTGACCCTTTGGTTCAAGCTTGAGCTCAATCCACTGAGCTACCAGCCAGGGCGTCATTTGTGCTTTTCAATGTGCATGGAATCATGTATGAAAGGATATGTGTTTATGTGTGTACATGCGAAAGAGACAGAGATTGAAAGGAGAGAAAGAGAGAGAGATCTTTTTTCTACATGGGAAAGACTGAGGACCATGTATCTGCCTCCCAAAGTCATCCCTCTGCTTTGTTTCCTTCCTGTGCTTTACAGAGAAGGGGATGTTTTATTTACTGTTAGTGGAAGGAGGAGACAAGACAGGAAAATGTCTTTCGCATTTGGTTCCATTTATTTTGTTTCATCTTCATTTTACTTGTGCAGAACTCAGGAGAGAGAGGAGACGATGAAGACAATAGACACCATACTCTGATGTTCATTAGCTCCTCTGCATTCCAAAATGGGAGCAAGGATAAAGCAGGTTAGTAGGAGTAATGCCAGCACAGAGAGGAAATGTCTTCTTAGGAGGTGTTGTGGATTCTGGACATTGACCATGGGACACACAGCATGTCACCAGTCACAGGGACACCTCCTGCTTCTTCTGTGCTCCACTCCAGCTGTGTCTTCAAGCTAACGCAGCCCCTCTGCCCCCAGCACCCACTCCTGGCAAAAAAGTTTCCACCCAAGACACACATGAATTTGCTACTTACATTTGTGAGTTTTCCCTTAGAAGTGAAGTGGACAAAGTTCACAACAGCATTCCTACGGTAAATAAAATTATGAGTTTCACTGGGTTTTTCTCCATATAATCTTTAATGTATGCCAAAATACAGTTGTTCAGAAGCCAATCTATGAACATGTAAGATAATCCTACATAAACATTTAGCTCTGCAGTGGGAGAATTTAAACAAAGACAAATGTAAGTGCACTGCAAACCTGTCACAGTCTCTTTTCTATTCCTTGGTAAAGTCTGAGCATCAATTCAAAGTTAAAGAGTCACAGTAGGTCAGGCTGGTTGGGTGGTATTTAGCCCTTCTAATAGGTATGTGGTGTATTTTGTGGTGGTTTTAATTTTAATTTCCCTCATAGCTAATGATGTTGAGCATCTTCTCTCTGTCATCCTTATGTCTTCTCTGGTGATAGATCTGTTCAAATGCTTCGTCTATTGTCTAATTGGGTAGTTTGTTTACTTATTGTTGAGTTTTGAGAGCTCTTTACGTATTCTGAGTACAAGTCCTTGATCAGATCCTTGATTTCCAAATATAGCTAATCCTGAAGCAACATGAGTTTGCACTTCCCAGGTCCACTTACATGCAGGCTTTTTTGTCTCATAAACTTACAGTATTGATAAATACAGTGTGGTAACATAAATGCATTTGCTTTTCTTTGTGATTTCCTTAATAGCATTTTCTCTTCTCTATATTAATTTATTGTAAGAATATAGTACATAATACATATAACATACAAAATATCTGTTAACTGACTGCAGTTGGTAAGGTTTCTAGTTAACAGTAGGCATTAATTAAGTTTTTGGAGAGTCAAAAGTTATATGCATAGCTCAGTGGATTGAGCATGGGCTGCAAACTAAAGGATTGCTGGTTCAATTCCTAGTCAGGGCACATGCCTGGGTTGCAGGCCAGTTCCCCAGTGGGGGCCACATGAGAGGCAACCACACATTGATATTCCTCTCCCTCCCTTCCCCTCTCTAAAAATAAATAAATAAAATGTTAAAAAAGTTATATGCAGATTTTTTAGTGTGTGGAAGTCAGCATTCCTAACCAACATATTGTTCAAGGGTCAACTGTATTTTATCCAGGTCCATGGCTTGTCTTCTTATTCTCTAAAAAACCTTAAATTATATTAAACCTTTAAAATTAAATTGTCACCCATGTACAAAAAAATTACATTATTCATCATTGTATGTCTCAGTGAATTTTGATCACAGTGATCACACCAGCTGTCTCCTGAATGCTCTTTTCTGGTCAGAACTTCTTTCTCCTTCCAGCAGGCTGCCTTCTGTGATCATAGACTAATTCTACTTCTTTTTGAACTTTATGTGCATGTTTTGTGTGGGTCTTGTGTCTGAGCTCTGGCTGTTGGTTTGTGTACAGAAATGGTGGAAGCCGGTTCCAGGTTGGGCTCGTGATAATTCCCTCCCTCTTCTGCTCGCTCCTTCTCCTCCCTCCTCAGCCCCCAAGTTGCAGTGGATCCAGCAGAGGACTTGGAGACCTTGGGAAATGGCCTGAGAACCTAAATCACAGCAAGGAGGATCACCAACCCAATACCCACATTGGGCCACTTTGCAGGTGAGACAAAGAGTTGGAAGTTTTCCATTACGGTTCTGAGCCTCTACCGGTGACACAGACATGCTTCACTGCAATACTATTGCATCAGTGGGAGTTTTATATTTGTAAAGGTTAATGCCTCTTCCTTTTTTCATTGATAAAAACATACATTTTCTGTATTTCTTCTCTAATTTTCATCAATTTCCATTTTTAAATGAGGATATTCCCAAAACTGAAAATAAATTAGGGACTGAAAACAATTTTAAAAAGACATGACTGTTGATATAACTCAAAATGAAGTGTCATTTCAAGGCATAGGAGCACCAGCAGCAACCCAGCCAATCCAGCAGGCAAAGTAATGTGCCTAACACAGGGCAAGTTACTGTGCGACCCACCTTTTCCTTCTGGCCACTGGTCTTTCCTTCTTGCCTTGTGGTCCAGCGGCTCCTTGTTTCAGTTGCCTTGACTAACTCTTGCTTTCTGCTCCAATGTTTCTCTGCCACCTCAACCCAACCAAGGCCACGTTACACCATCCAGGCCCCAACCAACTGAGCAGCCGACTACAGTTGTATGAGTATGCCCTGGAAGGAAAAAAAATTAAAAATACCTTCAAAGAAGCCAAGCCAAAATCATTAATCAACAAAATAAGTTAAATATACTGTTCTATATTTTGGCTGGGCTTGTTATACAGGAAAAACCTGATATACAAATGTGTTATTTTTCAATTTTCATCAAGAAAAGGCATCAAAATCCATTCTCATTTAAGAAGGGCAGCTCCGGACATACAAAATCACTCACTCACCCCGGGCTAGCTTGCTGCTAACATTTGTCAATCATCTTCTCTGTAAAGCCTTAGACTATGACCTTCATTGCTTTGATTTTGCATGGAAAGTCATGCTGCGTTGCTAGGTTGATGACCTCATGCTGGTCGAACAGCATGCCCTGTATGCCCTACAAAGTAACACACCTAAAAGAGGGAGGTAAGCACTAAAGGTTAATGGGAACTGCCGCAAGGCATGTACAGACCCGTTGTGTCTGGTGGCTTGGGAAATCCTCTCCAAATTCAATTGATAGTTATTGCAACTTGCATCATTCAAACTAAGAGTTGACCCTGCACCTTTAGGAAGTCTTTTAGAGGCAGAGTAGATCACATAGTCATAACCTCTCCTTTTATAGAATTTGCAACCAGTTATGTCTATAAAGATTTGGTGACAAATTGATTTAATTTTAGTGATGAACAGATCTGAAAGGTGTAAGTGGTGACCTGTAGCAGATCCCCTTGGTACTTAATATCATTGTCCCTAAGTCGGCCTTGGATTTAAACCAAAGCCAGAGTAAGCAGTTGGATGCCAGTTCATGCTCTGCTTGTGCTTACAATGTCTCACTTCATGTGTGTGCTCCCCACATGTTTTCTTTTCCATTTCAGGTTCTTCTGTGCGGACATGGTGTCTGGGTGCCCCAAACTTGAAATTCTGCCATAAACTTAATCTGGTCATGAGACTTTGTATACATAATTTTTAACTTGCTGACCTCGGTTTGCTAATATTTCCTTTACAATATTGGTGTTGACATAAATAAAAGAGTTGGATCCGTGGTTTTATTTCCAGCACTGTCTTGTTTTGATTTTGTATCAATATCTTAAAAGCTTTCTTTCTGCATTTTCTGCATGCCTTCATAGAATCTTTCAACTGCTTTTTTTGCAACATACTGCTGATATTGGCCCAGGAACCCGGTGAACCTACAGCTCCAATAGTTTGGTGAAAATAGATTTAATTCTCATACACAGTATATGGTTATATATATATACACACACATATGTATATATTTGCACATATTTAAAAGTATGTTAACTAATTTTGGATGTTTATATAAAAATGTTTGAGTGGACAATAGTTTTTCAAAGTTAGTTTAAAGGCAATGCAAACAAAAATATTTAAGGACTCAGGTCTAGAAGATAATTTCATTTCTTTTAAAATGACAGAGGCCATCAACACATTATATATGATTCTTCTCTGTGCATGAACACCAGACTTTTGTGTACTTAACTTTGTTCACCTAATTTTAGGTTTTGTAAAACCCTAATGATGAAGCTTTAATGCCAACTATAAATCAGAATTTTGCTAATTCAGAGAAGCTAACTGTATTAGTCAGACTTCTCTAGAAAAGAAACAGAACCAACATGATAGATAGATGGATGGATAGATAGATAGATAGATAGATAGATAGATAGATAGATAGATAGATAGATAGATAAAAAGAAACTTCTTTATTCAATCTACCAATCTGAATGTTAATCTCATCCAAAATACACCCTCACAGACACATCTACATTAATAGTTGATCAGACACATGGGCATCCTGTGGCTCAGTCAAGTTGATACATAAGATTAAGCACCATACTAACTGTATTATATATTGACACATTTTTATCATTAAGCATCAGAAAAAGCACTGAGTAAAAGGAGACCTGAGATCTGGTTCCATTTCTGTCATTTAAAGACTGGTGATCTTAGGTAATTACTGAGGATTTCTGAGCCTTGTTTTTTGTTTTGTTTTTTTTTAATCTATGTAAAGAATAAAACATTAGTCTTTTCTATCCCATAGGGATCTTATATACAGGTTGACAGCAAATCCAAAATTGTGTTGTAAATCCCATTATGGTCCCTGGCCAGCTCGCTCAATTGGTTAAAGCATTGCCTTAATGTTCCAAGGTTGAGTGTTTAATCCATGGTCAGGTCACGTATAAGAATCAACCTCGAAAACCCTTCCTCCCTCCCCCCCCCATTGTCCCCTCCCACCTCCCCTTTGGTTTTCAGGAACACCTACAAAGGACACATGGACAAAACCAATTGGCGGTGGGATCAGGGGTGGGAGGTGGGGATGGTTGGGGTGGGAGGAGTGATGGGGGGAAATGCAGACAACTATACTTGAATAGTTAAAAAAAAAACTTAAAAAAAGAGAATCAACCAACAAATGCACAACAAAGTGGAACAGTAAATCAATCTGTCTCTCTCCCTCTCTCAAAAAAGCACACCAAATTATTTAAATTCTATTAAGGAAATAATGATAGGTTGATCACGCCAGATACATGCTAGTGAGTTCACAATCTATATGTTAATACTATGTAGACGAGATAGTTTTGTTGTACTTTCAGACCACAAAACAGTCTTTGTTATGAACCAGTCAACTGATCTCCATTTGTACATATTGCTGGATATTAGTTTGCTTTGATTTTTCTTATTCTCTCTCTCTGAGATAAGTAGTATTTATTTCCTAGGGAACTAGTTTTTTCAGTGGCTACAGGGTGATACTTCCGAACTTCTCAATATAGAAGGTTGTTCTTGGGTGCAACTTGGGTGGCAGGTAATTCTGGAGTCTCACATCCTGACAAAGTTCCATCAATACCAGACCCCAATCAATCTAGCACCCATTTTTTACCTAATTTCTTCAATAAGTTTAGATTCTTCTGGACTGAATATGAGGGACAGGAGAGGAGCAATTGCTAATGTTGCTGATATACGTAAAAAGGCAGCAGAAAATAGATTCTCATCACCACTGGGACAGGTAAAATGTGCCTAAGAATATACATCAGCATTGCTTCTTTTCACTTCTTCTATAATTAAAAATAGAGTGGGTAGCATTTTTTACATAATAGTTGCTCTCTTGTTGTGACTTGTATTCTATGCATCTTTGATCCTGAGAGTTCATTCATTCTGTGGATTTAATGAGCTCTGGGTGGATGTCAGTCAAATCATCACACATGGCTCTGAACAGTGAGGGGTTAAGGTGGAAAATAATTAGTATCTATTTTCCATCTCAAGGTCTATCAGTGTCAATAGGAAGAGAGGGTAGCAGAAAGAGAGTAATGAGGGAAGGACTTTCCCAGCAGGATGCAGACTTAATTAATTTACCTCAAGCTAATCCACAGAGAGCAGAAAATGGACTCAAGAATAAAAGAACATGCTTATTTTAATCACTAAGCTTATTTTATCACACATTTTGTTTTGACCCATCAAGCAGCCAATAGAGATACTTTATAAACACAAGCCAAAAAATGGTATGTGATAATTCACTCATATTTAAAGAATTCATTCATTCGCTTAATCAAATACTAAAACGATATTAAAAGACACAATTACAATAAAGTGAGGGAGAAACACTTGTGAATAAATACTGTTGTAACAATAACATCAGCTCCTTTCCTCTAGCCTTGCCAAGAAACCCCAGATGTGACTTTCAGCCAAGTGCATTTTTTTAATTAGCCAATATTGTGACTCCTTAATGTAATAATGTATTCAGTTAGGACCATAGACTAGTAATCAGATTCAAAGTCCTGAGAATGTTTCAAATATGGTGCTCTCTTGATTCCTCAGAAGAGGAAAAATAATTCGAACAGTTGTATGAACATTACATAGAGATTTGCAGTTGTGTGTGAAGACTTTTCTGAGCAAGAACCCTGTGAATAGGTCACAACTCGGGTCAGTGTCAAAGTGAAGACACTGACCTTAACCCGAATTCTAACTGTAACTGAAACTCATCAAGGTGTTTTTTCACCTCAGTCCCTGACTCTGAAAAGTTTCCCACAGCCCCTCCTGCGTGTAGAGTTCGTTATTAAGATAACCTGGCACGGCAAGCAATGTAGAAAAGTGCAGTGAACTGTCCCATACCCACTATGCAGCTGCATAATGGGCAGCTAGGAGGATGGAAATAGAACTGAACCAAAGTGGGAGACTCAGGTGATCATATCGATGCCTCTTTCAACTGCAGTTGGCCACCTTTGCATGCATTTGTGTGGGTGACTCACCTTGTAGGGCTGGCACAGAAGTGCCATGGTCATTTAGTGTCTGCTCAGCTAATAGGTGCTATCAGGCAGCATTTACCTGACGAATCCCTATCTGTTAAATTCAACATAATGTTTGGTATTACGGACAGATATGGGTGGGTAGTTTGTACACATTTTAGTCCCTGAAAACAAACTTCAGCTTGTGTCTAGGATTTGACTTCAACTACGAAATGTGCAGAAACGTGTGTCCTCCCCGGGACTGTCACCTCCATCACAAACACACCTTTAGAGGTGTGCTCACTCTTGGGAGTTTTCACTGCTTGGCCCTTACCCCCAACTCCAGTTCCCCAGGGATGCATTTACATGGGTCATCACTTGCTGAAATCTGCTCAGAGTGGTTTTAATGGTTTCTATTTCTGGTATGTTAGTGGATAAGATTATAGGAT
>PVJI01026397.1:0-18946 GCA_004026765.1 Micronycteris hirsuta | reverse complement strand
ATTTGGCCATCTATCTTGATTGAGAGCCTTGCTGGGTAGAGTAGTCTTGGTTGCAGGCCTCTGGTTCTCATTGCTTGGAATATTTCTTGCCATTCCCTTCTGGCTTGGAGTGTATCCATTGAGAAGTCAGCTGCTAACCTTATTGGGGTTCCCTTGTATGTTACTTCCTGCTTCTGCCTCGCTGCCTTTAGGATTCTCTTTGTCTTGGAATTTTGCCATTTTAATGATGATGTGTCTTGAAGTGGGCCTGTTAGGGTTTCTTTTGATTGGGACATCTGTATTTTCTGGATTTGTGTGGCTCTTTCTCTCATCAGATTAGGGAAGTTTTCCACCATTATTTTTTCGAACAGGTTTTCCATCCCTTGCTGCTCTTCCTCTCCTTCTGGTATTCCTATAATACGAATATTGTTACATTTCATGTTGTCCTGCTTTTCCCTTAATACCTCTTCATTCTTTCTGAGCCTCTTTTCCTGTTCTTGCTCTTTTTGGTTGCTTTTTTCAACCTTGTCCTCCAGCTCGCTGATCTGATCCTCTGCCTCATTGAGCCTGCTTTTGATTTCTTCTATTATGTTCTTCAGTTCAGATATTGTATTCCTCATTTCCTCTTGGCCCTTGTGAATAGTTTCTATTTCCTTTTTCATGTTGACATAGTTTTCAGTGAGTTCATTATAGTTTCCCTGTAGTTTGTGGTAGTTTTCTGTGAGTTCATCAAGCTTCTCGAGTTTCTTGAGCTGCCTGATAACATATGGTTTGAACTCAGTGTCTGATTGTTGGCTTGCCTCTGTTTCATTTATCATTCTTTCTGGGGCTTCCTCCTTTCCTTTCATTTGGGGATTATTTCTTTGTCTTCCCATTGTTTGTGGGATTCTTCTTGCTAACCTCTGGTTCTTAAACTGATCTGTGAAGTTTTCTGAAGCAGCGAAGTTAATTTTGTGTCACTCTCTGTTTTTGGGCTGAGTCATGTCTGTGTCCCACTCTATTCTCTTCACAATTCCAGGTTTTAATGTCTCACCTGTTGATAAAGAAGCGAGGGGAAGGGAGATAAAGAAGGAACAGAAAGCAAAAGAAAAGGAAAAAGAAAGATAAAGAAGAAAATAATTTGAAAATAACCTAAAATAAAAAAATAATAAAAAATAGGAAATAAAAGGAAGAGAAAACTAGGAATACCAAATGAAGGGAAGGTAGAAGGAGTTAAAAAAATATAAAGAGACTGATAGGAAGGAGGGTGGGGAAAAACAACCAAAGAAACAGAGAGAAAACGAGAGAAATAAAAAAAAAAAAAAAAAAAGACTTTTGTTGGCTGGCTTCAACAGCGTCAGGCTGGGAGATCTGCTGTCTTCTGGGCTGCACTCTCTGCTGCCGTTCCGCCACCAGCTGAGTTGCCGGGAATTTGCAGCACCTCCTCTGGGGCGCCTGACCTCCACCCTGCGTCAGAGTTTATGCGGTCTGTGTCTCCTGTCAGTGGGGCTCAATGTAGCTCCTCTGTTTCTCCCGCACGGAGGGACTTAGCACCGCAGGTCTGGGTTGTGTCTCAGGCCCTCCAGGTGTGAGCTTCGCGCCCCTGCATTCGCCGATCGCTTTTGTCTCTGGAATCGGAGCTTGCAAGCCGCAGGCCTGGGTGCCCGGTTGGGCACCTACGCCAACCGCCCCCGATTGGCTCCACCGGGTGCGCGCCCAATCCAGGAGCTCCGGGCCTGGGCTTGCCTTTCAATTCAGATTCCAATTCCTCCCGCTGGGATCACCAGCCTCTGCAGATCAGTCCCCAGGTACGCACCGACCTCCGGACTGCTGGGGACCAAGGCTCTTCCAACAGATGCGCGAGTCTGCTTTGGCAACTCACACACCGCAATCCAGCTCCCTCCCAGGGATCCTGGAGCAAACCAGGAAGCTGCTGCAACTGGATCCGCAGACCTCCTGGCTCCCCATGAGGCCCGAGGGACCCCTTCCCTTCGAAGCAGTCTCCCTACCGGCTGATCTTTCAGTTTTATGCGCAGTCCTGTTTGCCAATCTTCCCCCACACCGGAATACAGCTGGGTGATCGCTCTGCTCCTCAGAAAATCGGCCCGATATCCCGCCAGTGGGCCGGAGGAAAGCGATCACGCTTCTCCCTTCTCCGCCGCCATCTTTTGCCTCTATTTATTTATTTTTGAGAGAGGGGGAGAGAGGGAGAAAGAGAGGGAGAGAAACATCAATGTGTGGTTGCCTATCACACACTCTCAGCTGGGGACCTGGTGTACAACTCAGGCATGTGCCCTGACTGGGAATCATACCAGTGACCCTTTGGTTCACAGGTCGGCACTCAATCCCTAAGCCACATCAGCCAGGCAGACATATTTTGCACATCTCAATATTCAGATCTTTTTTAAAATTTCATTTATCAATTACAGTTTACACTCAATATTATTTTGTGTTACTTTAAGTGTACATCATAGCGAACAGATAATCATATATTTTACAAAGTGATCCCCATGATATTTCAAATACCCACCTGACATTATACATAGCTAATACAATATTATTGTTATAATCATTATGCTGTACTTTACATCCCCATGAATATTTAGTAACTACCAACTTATACTTCTTTTTGTTATTTTTAAATTATAGTTAACATACAATATTACATTAGTTACAGATGTACAACCCCTTGATTAGACATTAACATAACTTACAAAGTGGTCACCTTAATAAATATATAGTACCCATCTGACAGCATATATTGTTTTAAAAATATTATTGACTATATTCCCTGTTCTGTGCATTATATCCCTATCACTATTCTGTAACAACCAATTTGTACTTCTAAACCCCTTCAACTATGTTCACCTATCCCTCCAACCCCTCTCCCATCTGTCAGCCTTCAAAATATTCTGTGTCTGAGTCTACTTCCTTTCCACTTATTCTTTTTTCAGTAGTTCTAGATTCCACATATAAGTGAAATCATATGGCATTTGTCTTTCTGGTATGACTTATTTCACTCAGTAAAATATCCTCTAAGTCCATCTATGTTGCTGCTGATGGCAAGATTTCTTTTTTATGGCCGAATCATAGTCTAATGTATCTACACACCACTTCTTTACCCATGCATGTATTGATGGATGCTTCACATCTGGGTTATTGTAAATAATGCTGAAATAAACCAAGGAATGTATATGTCTTTTTGAAACTTAAATTTAATTTGTATGCACATAATATAAATGAGAAATTATAAATTTATATTAGTAAATGTTACTTTAATTTTTTTGAATTTATTGCTGTGACATGGGTTAATAAAATTATATAAATTTTATTTGTAAAATTCTATAATATATTATTTTTATGTTATGTTATATATTCACCACCCAAAGTCAAATCCCCTCATTTTAATTTAGTGCTTTGGATTACTTCAAATAAATACCCAGAAGTGGAGTTGCTGTTTTATTATAGTGTTTGATTTAAAGTCTATTTTGTCTGGTAGTATAAGTGTTGCTACCCCATATCTTTTTGTTTGTTTGTTTCATTTTGTTTCCATTTTAATTTTTTTTTTTATTTTTAAAATAACATTTTTGTTGTTCTTCAAGTATAGTTGACTCCATTTCCCTGGCACCACTCTCCACCATCCTACCAACCCCCACCTCCCACCCTCAAACCTACACCCCTATAGTTTTATACAGGTTCCTTGACGACCTTTCCCTGTCTTTCACCAATTATCCCCATTTCCTCATTCCTCTGCTTACTGTCAGTTTGTTCTTTATTTCAATGTCTCTCATTATATTTTACTAGCTTCTTTTGTTCATTAGGTTCCACATATAGGTGAGATCATATGGTATTTGTCTTTCACTGCCTGGCTATTTTCACTTAGCATAATGCTCTCCAGATCAATCCATGCTGTACAGCACAGGGTACAAACTCCTTCTTTCTTTCTGCTGCATATAATTCCATTCTGTAAATGTACTACAGTTTTCTGATCCATTCATTTACTGATGGGCACTTAAGTTGCTTCTAGCACTTGGCTACTGTATACTGTGCTGTTATAAACATTGGGGTGTACAGGATCTTTTAAACTGGAGTTTAAAGATTCCTAGGGTATAATCCCAACAGTGGAAATGCTGGGTCAAAAGGCAGTTCCATTTTTAGTTCTCTGAGGAAATTCCATACAATTTTCCATAATGATTGCACCAGTCTGTAGTCCCACCAACAGTGTACTACAGTTCCCCTTTCTCCACAACCTCACCAGCACTTATTGTTTATTGATTTGTTTATGATGCCCATTCTGACAGTTGTAAAGTGGTATCTCATTGTGGTTTTAACTTTCATTTATCTGATGGTTAGTGATGCTGAGCATCTTTTCATATGTCTCTGGGCCGTCTTTTTGTCCTCCTTGTAGAAGTACCTGCTTAGGTCCTTTGCTCATTTTTTAATTGGGTTGTTTGTCTTCCTGGAGTGGACTCATGTGAGTTTTCTATATATTTTGGAGATCAAACCCTTGTCTGAGGTATCATTGCAAATATATTTTCCCATATGGTTGATTCCCTTTTCATTTTGCTGATGTTTTCTTTAGTCATCAGAAGCTTTTTATTTTGATGAAGTCTCATTTGTTTATTCTTTCCTTTATGTCCCTTGTTCAAGGGGACATATCAGTGAAAATATCGCTGCATGGAATGTCTGAGATTGCCCTGCAATGTTCTCCTCTAGGACTTTCATTGTGCCATGACTTATATTTAAGTCTTTAACCATCTTGGGTTTATTTTGCATATAGTAAAAGTTGGTGGTCAAGTTTCTTTCTTTCTTTCTTTCTTTTTTTTTTTTTTTGCATGTAGCTGTCCAGATCTCACAAAACCATTTATTGAAAAGGTTATTTTTATTCCATTTTATGCTTCTACCCCTTTTGTCAAATATTAACTGACCATAGAGACATTGTTTTACTTCTAGGCTCTCTATTCTGTTCCATTGATCTATGTGTCTGTTTTTTACTAGCACAAGGGTGCTTTGATTACAGTGGCCTTGTAACATAGTTTGATATCAGGTATTGTGAACCCCCCTACTTTTTTCTTCTTTCCAAGAATTGCTGAGGCTATTTGGGTTCCTTTATGGTTCCATAAACATTTTTGATATGTTTTTTCTATATCTGTGAAATATGGTATTGATATTTAAATTGGGAATGCATTGAATCTATAAATTGTTTTAGGTAGTATGGATATTTTGACTATGTTAATTCTTCAATTCCATGAACAAGGTATATGCTTTCATTTATTTGTGTCTTCCTTAATTTCTTTCTTCAGGGTTCTATAGTTTTCTTAGTGCAGGTCTTTTATCTCCTTAGTTAGGTTTATTCCTAGGTACATTATTTTCTTGTTGCTATATCGAATGCAATTTTTTTCTGGTTTCAGTTTCTGATATTTCATTGTTGGTGTAAAAAATGCCCTACATTTCTGAATATTGACTTTGTACTCACTATTTTCCCAAATTCACTTATTACATTAAGTAGATTTTTTGTGGACTCTATAGTGTTTTCTATGTACATTATCATGTCATTTGCAAACAATGAAAATCTTGCTTTCTCCTTTTCAATTTGGATGACTTTTTTTTCTTGTCTGATTGTCGTGGCTAGGACTTGTAATACTATGTTGAATAGAAGTGGTGAAAGCAGACATCCTTGTCTTGTTCCTGGTGTTGGTGGGAAAGCTTTTAGATTTTGCCCATTGAGTATAATATTGGCTGTAAGTTTCTAGTATATGGCTTTCATTATTTTGAGGTCTACTCCTACTTTGCTCAGTGTTTTTTTAATCATAAATGGGTGCTATAACTTATCAAATGCGTTTTCTGCATCTATTGATATGTATATGTGACTTTTATCTTTCTTATTTTTGTGTGATGTATTACATGCATTGGTTTGTAAATATAGTACCAATCTTGCATCCCTGAAATGAATCCCACTTGATCATGGTGTATGTGTGATCTTTTTCATGTATTTCTGGATGTGGTTTGCCAATAGTTTGTTGAGGACTTTAACATCTATGTTCATCAGCAATCTTGGTCTGTAGTTTTCTTTCTTTACTGTGTCTATTTGTTTTTGGGATTAGGGTGATACTGGCCTCATAGAAAGAGTTTGGGAATCTTTCTTCTTAAATTTTTTGGAGTAGTCTCAGAGGGTCAGGGGTTAGCTCTTTTTTAAATATTTTGTAAAATTCTTCTGTGAAACTGTCTCATCCAGGGATTTCATGGGCCAGGAGTTTTTTATTACTGCTTCGTTTTCAGGAGCTGTTATTGGTCTATTCAGGCTTTCTGTTTCTTCTTCATTCAGTTTTGGAAGACTATATCATACTAAAAATATGCCCGTTCACCCAGGTTATCAAATTTCGTGGCATATAGTTGTTCATAGTAATTTCAGACAATTCTTTGTATTTCTGTGGAATTAGTTGTAATCTCTCCTCTTTCATTTCTAATTGTGTTTATTTGGATCCTCTCTGTTTTTTTCTTGATGAGTCTGGAGAAAGGCTTGTCAGTTTTGTTTATCTTTCCAAGAACCAGATCCTGGATTTATTGATCCTTTGAATTGTTCTTTTAGTCTCTATGTCATTTAATTCTGCTCTGATCTAGGTTATTCCCTTCCTTATACTTGATATGGGCTTTGTTTGCTCTTATTCCTCCAGTTGTTGTAGATGTAGGGTTAAATTCTTTATTTAAAATATTTCTATCTTCTTTAGATAGGCCTGTATTGCTATTACCTTCCCTCTCAGGACTGCCTTCACTGAGTCCCATAGGTTTTGGTCTGTTTTGTGTTTGTTTTCATTGTTTTCCAGAATTTTTTGATTTCTTCATTGATGTCATTATTAACCCATTCATTGTTTCATCCCATGTTATTTAATCTCCATGAATTTGAATATTTTTGAGATTTTTCCTTGAGGCTGTTTTCTAGTTTCAGGCCCTTGTGGTCTGAGAAAATGCCTGATATGATTTCAATTCTTTTGAATTTGTTGAGGCTTGTTTTGTGTCATATCCTGTGGTCTATCTTTGAAAAGGTTCTGTGCGCACTTGAAAAGAATGTCTATTTTTCTTCTTTGGGATGAAAATTTATATATATATATAATCTGGGGAATTGTTCAATGACCCAATATCCTTGTTGATATTTTGTTTGGAAGATCTATCCATTGTTGACAGTGGGGTATTAAAATCCCCTAGTAAAAGTGTGTTGTTGTCTATATCTTTCTTGAAGTTCCAAGATTTTTCTTATATATTCGGGTGTTCCTATGTTGGGCGCATATATGTTTATAACGTTTATGTCTTCTTGATGGATTCTTCCCTTGAAGAATTATGAGTATTATAAAGGAGTATTATGAAGTGTTCTTCTGTGTCTCTTTTTATGGCCTTCGTTTTGAAGTCAATCTTGTCTGATATAAGTATTGCAATCCCACCTTTTTTCCCTGTCTATTTGCTTGGAATATTGTTTTCCAGCGCTTCACTTTCAATCTGTGCAGGCCTTTTTTTCTGACATGGGTCTATTGTAGGCAGCACAATTGAGGGTCATGTTGTCTTTTCCATTCAGCTACCCTATATCTTTTGTGCGGAACTTTTAATCTATTTACTTTTAAGGTCATTATTCATAATTGCTTACTCATTTTTCCCACTTTGTATCTTGTACCTGTTGTCCTCTCTCTCTCTCATTCTTTTTCTTCTTCTTCTTAAAGCTGTCCCTTTAGTACCTCTTATAATATTGATTTGGTGGAGATATATTCTTTTAGCCTTCTTTTGTCTGGAAAACTCTTTATTTTGCCTTCCATTTTAATTGAGAGTTTTGCTGGGTAGAGCAGCCTTGGTTGCAAGCCTTTGCTTTTCATTACTTTGAATATTTCTTGCCATCCCTTCTAATCTGTAGTGTTTCTGTTGAGAAATCAGCTGCCAGTCTTATCGGAGCTCCCTTGTATGTTACTTCCCTTTTCTCCATTGCTGCCTTTAATATTCTCTCTTTGTCTTTAAAATTTGGCATTTTAGTCATGATGTGTCTTGGAGTGAGTCTCTTTGGGTTCATCTTGATTGGGACCCTCTGTGTTTCCTGAACTTGCATGGCTTTTCCCCTGTCCAGGTTAGGGACTTCTTCTGTCATTGTTTTTTCAAACAGGTTTTCTATCCCTTTGGTCTTTTCTCTCCTTCTGATATTCCTATGATTCAAATGTTGTTGTATTTCATGTTATCTTGCAGTTTCCTTAAGCTATATTCATAATTTTTGAGTCTTTTTCATACTGCTATTTTACCTGAGTATTTCTTTATACTTTGTCTTCCAGCTCACTAATTCAGTCCTGTGCTTCACCTAGACTGCTTGTGATTTTTATAGTGTATTTTTATTATAGATATTGTATTCTTCATTTCTTCCTCGTTCTTGTTCATAATTTCTATTTCCTTTTTCATACTGTATTAGTTCCCACTCAGTTCTTGTAGTCATCAGTAAGTCCCCTGAGTATCCTTATAACCATTCTTTTGAATTCTATGTTTGATAGTTTACTTCCCTCCATTTCATTGAACTCTTTTACTGGGGAATCTTCCAGTCCTTTTGATTGAGGGTTTTTTCTTGTGTCCCTATTGTAGGTGACTCTTTTTGTTTGTTCCTGCTCTGTTCCTATTCTGTATTCTCTGCTTTGCCAGCTGTCTTCATTAGGATGACCTTCTGTGGTAGGGGTTCTGTGGGACTTAGTGGTGTAGTCTTTTTGATCTCCATGTCTGGGTGCTCTAGGTTTGCTGTTTTTTCCATCTGCGTGGGCTCTCTTCTTGTACTTGGACTTTAAATGTTGGTGGCTTCTTTGTTGGTGGGTTCTCCCTTCCAGCAGGTTTACTGTTTTTCACAACTCATGCTCTGTCTTGTATGCTGTTGTACAGGTGTTGGTTAACAAAGCTGTATTACCAGACCACCAAACCTACACCAGCAAAAAGAATCCCCCTACCACAACAACAGTCTCTGCCAAGATTAAACTAACATTCATACAGGTGAAGTGAGATTGTGGATATTTTAAGAGGGAATAGGAGATGACTTAAAGAGGGAGATAGGAGATGACTTAAAGAGGGGGAAATGTTGTAGTGTGGTAAGAGGGAGAACAATCAATAAGAGTTGGGATGCAACTGAAGAGAAGAATGTGAGAAAGCAAAATTTACAACATAAGTAAAATATGAAAGGGCAATGGGAAAAATAGGGTAAGAAGAAGGAAGAGTATACTATGAGGTTTGAACTAAAATTGAAAAGGTGCTGGACCAACAGCAGCAAAACTGCAGAAAATCCACAGTAGGATCAATAGGAATGACTGATGACAGAAGTTTAATAAAAGTGGAACAGGAATAAGAATGTTGCAGAAAAGCGAATATGAGATTTCTACAGTAAAGAAAAATGACTTTGAGAGGATGGGGGAATTGAACTAATAAAAGTAAGAAGTAAAACCCAGGTTGAGAGAGGGAGGAATAAAGAAAAAAAGTGAAAAAAAGGGAGAGAGAAAACAATGAAATATAACTCCTTACTTGACTGATCATGAGCAGGGTGAAGACAAAATGGAGTAAAACAGCAAGAGAGTATTCTATGGGGTTTAAAGTACAAACAAGTAGTGAGCAAATAGGAGTTCCTTTGGAGAAGTAAAGCAATAACCATGATATTTCACCCAACTAGCCACTGTTTATAAAAGGTGAAGAAGAAATAAGACTCTTATTAGAAAGGAAAAAGAATGTGAGCTGACTCCAGAAAGAAGAGTATTTATGTGAGGTTAGATAGAGAAGAAATAATGAGAGTTAAGGGATAGAAACTTGGCAGAATGTGAGATAAAATCAAGTTGACCACAGCAGTAATAAAGCTCAGGAAGGTGGTGAAATTGATTAAGACCCGAGAAGGGTGCTGCTGTGTGTGATTTAGAATAACAATAGTATGATAAGAAATATATAATCTGAATAAAAAGAATAAAAAGTAAAAGACCAATTATAGTGTGTTATTTGGAATATGAGTAAAGTGAAAGAAGAAAAATTAAAATGCAGCATGAAAGGGAGAATAAAAAAATCAAACAATAAAAACAAAGAAAGGAAAAAGCTAAATAAATGGAAAGAAGAGAAATAAAAACACATGCAAGTTCTGAAAGATAGCAAAATGAAATATGTCTCAGCTGTTGGTGTTCACCTTCTGATGTCTTTCTGGATCCATCTCTGGTTTTCTCACAGCTCTATGTCTTACTGTCTTACTATTGGGGGAGAAAAAAAAAGCCTCTTGCTGATTTTACACCTGCCAAACCAATTTTGTTGGTCTTCCAACAAAAGGCAGGCAGAAGGGGGTTGTAATCTTTTTTTTTTCTTTTTTTTCTTTCCTGTGGTTCCACAAAGATGGGGTCTCAGTCTGGGCTACAATAATCATAGGTGCCCAGTTTTCAGCCCACACCCTCAGAACACTGTGTGGCCCACATTGTCCACTCTGCACTCTTGCCAGGCCAGCGCCAATAGTACATCTCATTTTGCAAACCTTTGATCAGTCTGTGAGATGCACTAATTGGGAGCAAATCACACCCACCTTCTTTCCTCTTTGTCAACCTAGCTGCTGTTCATGTGCAAAGTCCCCACACAGTGGCCCAGTTCCACCATTGGAAGAAGTCTCTCTGGATGCTGCTGCCTCTCTGAGCCCCAGCTGTTCCCCTTTGATCAATCCAAGAGGCGCCCTGAGCAGAAGCAAATCTCACCCCCACACTTCCCTCTTTGATGGTCCTGCCACTGTGCATGTGAGGTCCCTGAATGGTGCTCAGTTCTTTTTTTGAGGAAAGTCCCTTTGGGTGCCTCCAGCCACTCCTAACAAGTGTCTGGCTTTCCACAGAGTCCGACTCTGACCAGTTGAGAGTCTATCTGGGTCACTGCCAGTCATTGTTCATCTCTTCCCAGCTCCAGGTGTCAACTGGCTCCTCAGTTTCTCTGGTACCATCCCAGCCATTGACTGCTGCCCCAGTCAGGGTACACTGTCTGCTGTGTGTCACTTATTGTCTTTTTATCTCCCCAGACACTTTCCATGTCCATGTCTCTTCTGGCACATGTCTGAGACTTCCGCATTCTGGGAGGAAAGGGGGCCGCTAGGTTGCTATCACTGACCTGGCTCTCCTCCAATGCTTCTGCAGCAGCCATGATCTCCAGTGCAAGGCCTGAGGACCTTTCTGTTGTACTACAAAATTTCCTTACTGTCCGTCTTTAAGCATCCTCTGCACACTTTGGCTTCCAAACTTCATGTCAGCTGGGATTCTGTTGGCTGTTCACTCTGTTCTTCAGAAGATTGGCTAAGTGTCCCAGTTGGGTGCACAAGTAAGTGGGCTCAGCCCCTACCTACATCACTACCATCTTCCTCCTGTTTCCATTAAAAAAATCTTTGTTCATCCATTTACTTGCAATCTGAGTATGTGTCTTGTGATATAAAGTGAGTCTCTTAGAGACCATATATGTAAAGATGTTGTTTTATTATTCATTCAGTCACCTTAAGTATTTTGATTGGAGTATTTAATTTATTTGTATTTGAAATAATTGTTGAGACATCTGTATTTATTGCCATTTTATTATTCATTTTCTTTTTCTTTTTCTTTTTTTTCTTCTTACAGAAGACCCTTTAAAATTTCTTATAATCCTGGTTTGGTGATGAACTCCTTTAGCTTTTTCTTGTCTGGTAAGCCCTTTATTTGTCTTTCAATTCTAATGACACCTTTCTGTGTAGAGTTATACTGATTATAGTTCCTTGTTTTACATTACTTTGAATATTTTGGGCCAGTACTTCTGGCCTGCAAAGTTTTTGTTTAGAATCAAGTAACAGTCTTATGCGAGCTTCCTTGTAAGTAACTAACTGCTTTTCTCTTGCTGCTGTAAGGGCTTGTCTTTCATTTTGGCATTTTAATTATTATGTATCTTGATGTGGACCTCTTTGGATTCATCTTTTTTGGGATACTCTATGCTTCCTGGACTTTTATGTCTATTTCCTCCAGTATGTTAGGGACGTTTTCTGTCATTATTTTTTCAAATTAATTTTCTACTTCTTGCTCTCTGTCCTCTCCTTCTGGCAACCCCATGATGCAAATGTTGGTATGCTTATAGTTGTCTGAGAGACTCCTTAAACTGTCCTCGTTTTTTTAGACTCATGCTGTTCTGACTGGGTGTTTTCTGTGTCCTTATATTCCAAAGTTGTGATTTGATTCTCTGCTTAATCTACTCTACTCTTGCTTCCCTGTAATTTATTCTTCATTTCAGTTAGTGTATTCTTCATTTCTGACTGTTTTTTTAATGCTTTTCATGTCCTTTTTCCTTTTTTAAAAAATATATTTTATTGATTATGCTATTACAGTGTTCCATTTCCTCCCCTTTACTCCCCTCCAACCTGCACAAAACTTCCCACCCACAATCCTTTCCCCTATTTTAGTTCATGTTCATGGGTCATACATATAAATTCTTTGGCTTCTACACTTCCTATACTATGCTTAACCTTCCCCTATCTATTTTCTACCTACCATTTATGCTACTTATTCCCTGTATCTTCTTCCCTATTCCTTCCTCCTCTTCCCCACTGATAACCCACCATGTGATCCCAATCTTTGTGACTTTGTTCCTGTTCTACTCATTTGCTTAGTTTGTTTTTTTTTTATTTTGTTTGTTTTTCTTTTAGGTTCGGCTGTTGATAGTTGTGAGCTAGTTGTCATTTTACTATTCATAGTTTTGATATTCTTCTTTTTCTCACGTAAGTCCCTTTAACATTTTATATAATAAGGGCTGGGTAATGATGCACTCCTTTAACTCAGGGATGCACTTTATCTTCCCTTCCATTCTAAATGATAGCTTTGCTGGATAGAGTAATCTTGGATGTAGGTCTTTGCCTTTCATGACTTGGAATACTTCTCTCCATCCCCTTCTTGCCTGCAAGGTTTCTTTTGACAAATCGGCTGATAATCTTATGGGAACTCCTTTGTAAGTAACTGTCTCCTTTTCTCTTGCTGCTTCTAGGATTCTCTCCTTATTTTTAATCTTGGGTAATGTAATTATGATGTGCCTTGGTGTGTGTTTCTTTAGGTCCAACCTCTTTGGGACTCTTTGAGCTTCCTAGACTTTCTGGAAGTCTATTTCCTTTGCCAGATTGGGGAAAGTTCACCAGTATTGGTTCAAATAAGTTTTCAATTTCTTGCTCTTCCTCTTCTGCTTCTGGCACCCCTATGATTCAGACGTTGGAATGTATACGGTTGCCCCAGAAGTTCCTAAGTTTCTCCTCATATTTTTGATTTCTTGTTTCTTCATTCTCTTCTGGTTGAATGTTTTTTTCTTCCTTCTGGTCCAAACTGTTGATTTGAGTCCCGATTTCCTTCCCGTCACTTTTGGTTCCCTGTACATTGTCATTTATTTCACTTTTCATAGCCTTCACTTTTTCCTCTGTTTTGTGACCACACTCAACCAATTCTGTGAGCATCCTGATTACCAGTGTTTTGAACTATGTATCTGATAAGTTGGCTATCTCTTCCTCACTTAGTTGTACTTTTTCTGGAGCTTTGATCTGCTCTTTCATTTAGGCCTTGTTATCTGTGTCTTTGCATGCCTGTTATGTAGCAAGGGGTGGAGTCTTAGGCATTTGCCAGGGTGGGGCAACCCACATAGTTGTGTTGTGGTGCTACATGTGGGGGAGGGGTCCAAGAAGGAACAATGCTGATTGTTCAGCACTTTGCCAGGATCAATCACTTCTACCACTACCCAAAAGCAAATTGTGCCCTTCTGGTGCAGATTCCCCGGTGGGTGGTTTTGTGTATGTTCTAGGACCCTGGGGGTCTCTCCAACGAACTATCTTATGAGGCTGGGAGTTTCTCCTGCTGCCTCAATGTGGCGGATTCTGTCCGGCAGAATCTGTGTTGGCTGCAATTGAATGCATAAATCATCTCACACAGAAACACGCAGGAATAGAGAAACGTGACCATATGACCACTCCCTTATCATATGGGAGAGGCCCCAAACTGCATGTCGACCGGCCTTTTATTGCCGTTTCTCAGGCACTTTTCATATGAATGGTCTTCATTAATTATGCATGAACTATAGATTTACATTAGGTGGTAGACGCTCAAGATAGTGCATCAAGCCCTGGCTGGTGTAGCTCAGTGGATTGAGCGCGGGCTGGGAACCAGAGGGTCCCGGTTCGATTCCCAGTTACGGCACATGCCTGGGTTGCGGGCCAGGTCCTCATGAGGGCCATGTGAGAGGCAACCATACATTGCTGTTTCTCTCCCTCTCTCCCTCCCTCCCTTCCCCTCTCTCTAAAAATAAATAAAATCTTTAAAAAAAAAAAGATAGCACATCAAGAGGATAGATATGCAGATGGAAAAACAATAGGCTTGGGCTGAACTCTGGTCTGAGGAACCTAGGCATGTATTAGCATAAGTCCGTTTGACCCAGGGAGAGAGAGATTTTTAGCAAGAGCAAGGTTTTATTTTAAAAGGAACATGGTAGCCTGATTTCCCCACAGGAAATTCTGCTTCCACGAACATGGGTCCATGCATGCCGGCTTATGTTCCATGAGAGACTGGTCCTTGACGCACGTGAAAACACAGGGCTACAATTCCCCATGGTGGATATATGAATTTTCCTTACCTCAACCCCCACGGGTTTTTTCAGTCAGAGATTTTGAGGCTTTATTTCTCTGTGCTGGAATCCTAGGTTGCGTGGTCTGTTTTACTCCCCAGTTGTTCCTCCCAGTTTATCTGCTCACAAGTGTGGGACCACTTAACGCCTTGCTGTGAGTCCTTTCCACCCAGCTTCTTTTCTCTGCCCATCCTACTGGTCTGGATGAATATTCTTTAACTCCTTGGTTGTCAGACTTCCATACAGTTCGATTTTCTAGCAGTTCTGCTTGTTTTTGTTTTTAAATACGTTGTTGTCCTTCTTTTGGTTGTGTGAGGAGGCACAATGTATCTACTTACACCTCCATCTTGCTGGAAGTCCGTTGTACCTTTTTTTATGCTGTTGAAGTTCTCTCTAAGGTCTTTGAGTATCATTATAACCATTATTTTGAACTCTCTGTCTGGTAATTTGCTTGTTTCTGTTTCACTTCATTCTTTTTTTTTTATCCTATTATTTTATTTAGGAAAAGAACTGTTTCTTTGTCTCCTCATTTTGGCTGTTTCCTTGTGCTTGTTTATATGTATTAGGTAGAGCTGCTATGTCTCCCAGACTTGGGGGAAATAGTTCTGTAGGGCCCTGTGGCACAGCTTCCCTGGTCTCTAGAGCTGAATGCTCCAAGTTTGCCCCCTGTGTGAGCTGTTGCACCTTCCTATTGTAGTTGAACCTTAATTGCTCCTGATACATCACTGGGAGGGATTGACCTTCTGGCCCATTGGCTGCAAGGACTAGATTTGACTACAGCAGAGGAGCTGCTGTGCAGATGCCAACCCTGTGAAGCAAGACTGGCTTCAGTGGGGCTTTGGTGCCTGCCAAGTTCACGCCTTGTGTGTGTCTCTAGTGGAGATCATTGGGTGGTAATCTGGTACAGTCTGAAGCTCTACACCAGGATGTACTGTCTCTGGAGACTACCAGGAGGTACAAGGTCAGCTACCACCTATGCCCTGCCCAGGGCCACCTGGAATGAAATACAGAGAAAAACTGAAGATGGCTGCTATTTGTGCTGAGCTTAGAGGTGCCTTGGAGAGGCCAAGGTGTGAATTGAGACCAGCTGCCACTGGTTCCAAGCCAAGGGCCACTTAGCAAGAGATATAGGCCATGTCAAAGCTAGATGATGCTAGTTTGACAGATTTTGGGAAAGTATGAAACATGAGCCCAGACAGGCCATTTGAATAAAAAGGTCATGAAAAGTGCTTATAGGTGGGCCCTAAAGTTGAGTGGTGTCGGGTCTCAGGGAGTCAGTACAGTGGAGTGAACAGTTTAGGTTGATGGAAATTCAGATATGGTGTCTGCCTGCCAGCTCTGTAGGGTAGGGTTCAGCAAAGGAAAAATGGCCTCTACCAGCACTTCTGTGAGGGAGAATGCTGCCTTTCCAGCTTTGCCAGACAATTCATTCATCCCCTATGTCTGTGGCACTTTTAGAGCTGCTGCCCCAGGACTGAATCTTAGAGTGAGCTAGTTCAAGTAAGTCTATGTGGAGGCTCTTTAATAGAAACTGCCTGGGACTCCAGAAGTTTCCATCTTCTTCAGCCATGATTACCATTGATTTTTACAGCCAGAAGTTGTGGGGATTTCTCTTCCTGGCACTGGTACTCTGTGCTGGGGTCCTGTTGTGGGTCTTGCATCCCTTGCTCTTCAGGGGGGACCTCTACAGTCAAGATATCCCTCCTGATTTTTATTTGCCACAGGTGTGTGTGGGACAAGGCTGTTCCATGTCTCCACCTGCCTACCAGTCTCATGTGGCTTCTTATATTCTTAGTTATAGGACTTCTGCTCAGCTAGATTTCAGGCAGTTCTGACTGATAGTGTTCTGCAGTTCAATTGTAATTTTGCTGTGGTTGTGGGAGGATGCAAGTACTGTGTTTACTTATGCCACCATCTTGACCAGAATTCCCAGGAATGGATTTTTAAAAGCACTGCTCTATTCCCTTCAGAGGGAAAAAAAAATGCTTCAGTAAAGAGATTAACTGCTATAGTTGAAAAGATGGGAAACAAGTTAATACAATCTCCAGAACATAAAAGTAAAATCAGTTTGTAAGTTATATAGCTTGTAACTTAAAGCCACATTTTAAATACATAAACATATGTATATATCATATAATTATATCTATACATATATTAATATATATTTTAAATTGTGTTTCAGCTGGGGGAATGCTAAAAGTAAAAATTTTACTCTTTGCTAATATTGCTTCATAGTGATAAAAACTATTAACAACTTATAGGTTCTAAATATATAATTTTAAAGCATATTTTATTGATTATGCCATTAGAGTTTTCCCATTTTTTTCTTCCCCTTTATCCCCCCTCTGCCCTGCACACCCAGCCCTGCAGCCTTCCCCCAACCTTTAGTTCATGTCCCTGAGTTGTACATTTAAGTTCTTTGAATACTGTTTCCTATACCATTCTTAACCTTCCCCTGTCTATTTTATGCCTGCCATTTATGCTTCTTATTCCCTGTACCTTTCCCCACCATTCTCCCCCTCCCCTTCCCCACTGAAAACCTTCCATATGACCTCTATTTCTCTGATTCGGTTCCTGTTTTAGTTGTTCTCTTAGTTTTTGTTTTTGTTTTCTATGTTGAGTTGTTGATGGTTATGAGTTTGTTGTCATTTTACTGTTCGTAGTTTTTGAATTTCTATTTCTTAGAAAACTCCCTTTAACGTTTCATATAAGAAGGACTTGGTAGTGATGAACTCTTTTAACTTTACCTTAAATTAGTACTATATATGACTGTAATAAAAACACATTAAACATAGTATTTAGAAAAATATCTTTAATAACTTGAAAAGTTTTGTGAATATTCTTCTATATCACTAATAGTCTTCTACAATATAATTTTAATGTATACATAATATTCCATTTTGTGAATTTATCAGTTTATTTAATCAGTTCCCTATTTATCAATAGATTGTTCCTATTGTTTCCATGATAATCAACTATGCTATGGTGAATATTATTGTGTCTAAATTTATGAATGCTTATATCCTTATGATAAAAACTTAGAGTTCTTTGAGATGGATCAAATATGCAAACAATTTACAATGTTTGATACTAAGAAACATTTCAGAAGTCTCAAATCAAAAACCCTGTCACCACATGTGAACATATTCTCAGTGAAACTTTACTAACACTTGGTGTCTCCATTATTTCTTCAATATAAGTTTGATGGGGGAAAAGAAGATATATTTTTTAGACTTTAATTACTAGTGAAGTTAAACATATTTTTGGCTATTTTAATAAATTCTTTATCTGCATTCTTTGTTAAGTTTTTCTCCATAGGGTAAGAGAAAAGTTTGTTCCTTGTTATTATTGTGAGTTTTGATGTTGTTGGTGAATTTTCTAATTAACCTCAACATGCAGTTTTCTGCATTTTTGAGAGGATAAAACTTGGCTTTATAATCTATTATTAATTCTACTGTTTCTCTATTTTCTATCACATTAATTTGTCTTTCTCCTGTTTCCCCTAAATTTATTAATGGTTTCCTCTAAAGATTCTTGAAATTAAATGTTAATTTATTTATTACTATTATAATCCAATAGCAAGGTTCATATCTGTTTTGCTCACCTTTAATGTAGTGTTCAGAATATAATAGACAAAAAGTAAAGTCTTTATCAAATTAATTAATATTTAAAGATATCAATTTTCTTTTAAATGTTTCAATTTCCATAATTATTTCCATGATTATCTAAGTAATATGAAATTACAGGTTAATTATTTGCTCTAAAATAGAATATTATTTCTATAAATCTCAATATGAAATAACTATTATGTTGTTGGAATTTTTTCTCAGGTAATATGCCCAGTACAACTTTTATCTAGTTAAAAAAAGAACTATATTTTTATTTACGTTGTTGTCTGGCAAATTATCAATTTTTTAAAATTTTTTCAAAGTTGAGGCAAAATATAATTTGCATAGCCTTTATATATGTCTCTCAAAATATTTCTTAGCAAATAAGATAAAAATGGAAACTTTATAGTTAGAGACACTCGGCAGATAACCACCTTAACCAAATGATCAAACTCAGCATCACAAATAATTAGACATATCAATCTCATGAATCCCATGACGTGATGCACTGAGACAGAACCAATACCATCTGTGGTATTCCTGCTGGAATTGCATAACTTCAGTTCAATCTGAAAATATATCAGATGAACACAAATTGACGAATATTCTATGACCAAGTACTCTCTGAAAGTGCCAAGGTCCTGAAAGACAAGTAAAAAGGAGAAACTATTAGAGGCTGAAGAAGACCAAGGTGGAATGCAAAGTGGTTCCCTAGATTGGATCCTGAAATAGGAAAAAGGACATTAGAAGAAAAGTGAATGAAATTT
>PVJI01026396.1:0-19015 GCA_004026765.1 Micronycteris hirsuta | reverse complement strand
TTCAATATACCTAATATATTCCACTAGATTCCATTTACAGAGGCCTTCATTAATCAAGACCTTACCAACATGTTCTTCCATTTATAATAACATTAATAAAGAATAGGAACACATTTTCCTAGCCAACATGCATTATTTCTAAAATCACACTTTCAATCACCCACAAATAGTTTTATGAGAACGAGTTCTCAATATAGGGTATAATTTATCTTATTTCTAGTATGCTAATTCGCCCTATCTAGTGACTGATATATTCCTTCACATGAAACTGAATGGAGGAGCATATGAATTGTGTACCCCACAAGCATCCATCTGCAAAGCTTCTTGATTAGCAATGATGCTTTCACCTCTTCTATTCCATTCACAGCCCACACTTCAGAAATTTAGTCTAATGCCAGAGTATATTGTATGATGTTATCAGATGTACTTTCTGATAGTGGAAGGAGTCTCCTTAATCATCTTGTTAGAATATCAATTTGGAAGTCCAAGTAGGCTAAAGCTTCTGAAGAATGTATTATACTAGTGAAATGTTCTAGTTTTCTCCATGATATGATATGATTTGCTGCCAAATTGTGTGGCAGGTCATTATTAAAGTTTGGTTTTATCAAACAACTATTTAGACTTTATGCCCTAAATCAGTAATTTCTGGAAGAAAAGTTGTGAATCTAACTTATTGACTATGATCCACAGATGAGGCCACATTTTCATCTTTTTGCCTGTCCTACATTTCAGGGGATTAACACCCTACCCCTGCAAGCATAAAAACTTAAGGACAAAGAAAAGTTTTCTCTCTATGAACAAAGCTACCTATAATCTTGTTCAATCTCTCTTTATTCTATTCAGTGACTACTCGGCTTGCTTCAGTCTCATTTTGACACCATTCTACCAAAACTCTTTTTTACATCACTTAAATCTAATGGTCACACTTCTTTCCTCATCTTCCTAGAATCAAAAGAGATATTTGATACCAGTGTCTGCTCCTTCTATGGAAAAGTCCTCTACCTTCATACATAATGCTCCACTGTGGGTTTTTTTCCCTACTTCTCAGAGCTCTTCTCATGTCATTCTTGTCAGAAATTCTTCCTCTTCTGATGCCTGAGGCTTGACATCTCTCGGGACCAGATTAATCATTCTTCTCTTCTCATTCTATATTCTCTCTTGGCTGGTCTCTCTCACCTCATTTCTGATTTCAGTTTTATACTGAATACTAGCAACATTATATTTAAAGTTCAGCCTCTCCCTGAGCTCCACACCTATACTCACCACCAAATATCTTCACTGAACATTTTACTGGCATCTCAGATTCCCTGTCCACAAACAGCCTCCCCCCCACCCCCCCGCTAGCTCTTCAGCATTTCCATCTCAGGAACGGTAGCTCTCTCTAACCAGCTGTCCTAAGCAAAATCTTTACTGTCAAGACTGGCCTCTCCCTCTCCTTCGTCTGCCAACTGCTATTACCAGTTCTTATTTACATGAGTTACTCTGCATATTTAGATTATAACCATTTTACTCTAACTAGTTCAAGTGATGGCCATATCTCATGTGCATTACTCTGACAGCCTCATAAGAGATTTTCCTCTGTCCTCTCTTGCACCTTTTCCCCGTTGGATAAATAATTATACTTTCAATTATTAAAAAACTCATTTTCTTAATAGTGGGGAAAACTATACTTTTAACAAAAATTGTTTTACCTTTTTTTATGCTTAAACTCTCTTAATTACTCCCAATTCCCTTTTGATAAAGTTGAAAGTCATTATCTTACACCAGTGATTTTCAACCAGTGCACCAGGAGAGGCCCAGCGGTGTGCTGAGAGAATTTTTAAAATGTGCAATACTTGACACTTTAGTCAGGGACACTGATCTCTTTTCCCTTAGATTGTCAAATAAAAAAAAATGACAACAGCCAACACAACAATAGCCGTGTGTTGTGAATGAATCAAAATTATACCTATTTTTCTGTCAGATATATTTTTTGGTGTACTGCAGAATTTTAGTAGTTTATGGGAAAGGTGGACAATCGCTGACCAACACACTTACTGGAGACCCACACGCAACTATTCTCCCCCTCTACCAGGCTTACCGAAGATGTAGTAACATTGATTGGTCTTGAGAACCAATTCTACTCTGTTATTTTACCTCCCTCCTTCCCACCTCACAGACTAGCTAATGTAAAGAACTGTATATATTTATTCACCCTCCCCAACCCCTGCACATGCATTCCTCAAATGACGCAAGTTATGGAAGTCGCATTTCCCTTACCAGTGACTAGAATAGAAAACCAATGATCCTGTGACCAATTTCTGGCCAATGAGATGAAAGGGAAACTTCCTGGGTGCCTCATGGAAATAATTTCCTTTTCTTTAAAGAGAGATACAAAGAATACATGTTTATAGCTTGGGATACTGGTATGTGGAAATGTAATAACGAAAGTGATTCAGACGTCTTGCAAACAGATGGAATTACTGAAAGTCTGAAAATGTCATTCCCCAAGTTGAAATAATTTGATAATATGAGTTGTTGAATTAACCAACTTCAAAGTTACCTTACCTGATCACTTCCTGTTAATAAGATAAAGAGTAAATCATTTTTTATTGAAGCCAGTTGAAGTTAAGTTTTCTGATTTCTCCCCAAAGACCCATGGTCTGCTCGAAGGCTTATGGAAATCTGGTCCTAACCCTCCTCTTTGGCCGCCAGTGTCCTCCCTGCTCTCCACAGTCTCACTACATTGGCTGACTTTTAGATCTCAAAAAAACACTGCTGATCCCTACTTTAGAATTTTTTTACACGTATAGTATATCTTCCTGGAATTCTCCTTTTCTGCTCTATTGCCTACTCAATTCTCAGTTGAAATGTCACTTACTCACCCCTGTGTTAAATATGCAATAGTGTGACACTCTCCTTACACAACTCGTTGTACCTCCAACATTCAACGTCATCCATTCCCACTTCGTAGTCAGCTATATAAGGCAGAAGCTGTGTCGGTCTTATTCAGTTTGAATTCCAGCACTAAATATAGTTCTTGGTACATAGTAAGTGCTAAATGAGTTCTAAATGAATGAAACTAAAATCATTAAGTCAATAAAACTTCTAAAGTATTATCTCTGCAGGTATATCATTTAATTCTAGAGCCTACAAACTAAAAAAGAAAGCAGAATTTCCAACATAAGCTGACCATGTAAGAAGACCAACCACGTAGGGAAAGGCAGCTGCTAGACACAAAATCACTAGCTGTCGACAACACTCCTTACCTGGACCCAAGACATAAGCTAAAATAGAAGTGAAGAGGGGATGGGAAAAGGAGATTCAGACATAAGCTGCGTATTCATTCAGGTGACTTCTTTGATGGTGGATGGACTATAATGTATCCACTTGACTGTGTGAGACTGAGAAAAACAAAAATATGGAAAGCACTGGGGTCCAGGTAGATTGACTTAGTCCCCATAATAACCAAGCAAAGCTGGAGGAGAAAAATAGGGAATATGCGAAGCAAAATCATTTCCTCTTCTCATACCTTTTAAAAAAAATAGTATGAACGTCCCAAGAATATGTGCAGCACATTCAATCACTGTTTAGGTGCTAAAACCCATCCCAGGAGGCCCCGCCCCCTCCCATGTGGGGTCTGTATATCTATGAGTGCTGAAAACACCCATCTTTTCCTTTCCTGGCACTTTCTGTGTAGCATGTATTGCAATTATGTCTAGGCTTATATTTGACCATACTTTACCGTGCCATGGATTGGACCTTCCAAAAATAATGCATCATGTGTAGCAACTAGAAAATTGTGGGACACACGGTAAGAGTTCCGCAAACATTTCTGTTAAGGTTAACCTGGTGGGTGGCATCGAGCACTGCCAGCTGAAGCGGACTTCCTGTACTGAAAGGTGTTTTTTTAATGAAAAGATAAGATGAGGTCAAAATAAAAATCATCCTCAGGTAGGCTGAAGATAGATAATTTAAGATGTAGCTTTCCATCCTGCGAACGATGGACTTGGGTATCTTTTTATAAATCACACCTGTCAGAAGCACTATTGGGAGCAATCAATGTGAAAGTAGTTTGTGAAAGCCTATATTTTTTATGTTAAAAGTACCATATTTTTCACTAAAAATGTTGTCATGTATGTTCTGATTATAAAAGTTAACACAGAAATATAAAAGCTAAAATGATAAAACTTCTGAAAGAATGATATTTACAACCTCTATGTAGGTAACATTTTCTAGAACACAAAAAGCACTAACCTTAGAAAAATGATAAATTGGAATTCATCAAATGTAAAACATTCAATTTTCCAACTTAGTGTTAAGAAAATAAACAGGCGAGCCACAGGCGAATAGAAAATGTTCACAACATATACAGCTGAACATGTATTTGTAAAAACTCTTACAGCCCAGTAAGAAAAAGACAACCCAATAGTTTTTAAATAGCTAGAAAATTTGGAAAATTCAGAAAAGAGGACATATAAACAAACATGTGGTAAGATACCCAGCACCTTTCATCACCAGGTAAATAAAATTTAAACTATAAAGAGATAGCAGTAGGTACCCATAAGAAAAGCTAACATTTACCAATAAGCTGACAATACCAGGAGTTAAGTATATGGAACAATGAAAGCTGTCAAATGTTTCTGGCGGTGGTGCAAAATTACACAACCACTTCGGCACACTAGCATTTTCTTGTAAAGTTAAGCATACTGCTATCCTACGACGCAGCCGTTCTAGTCTTAGGTGCGCACACAACAGGAAGAACGTCTCCGCCTGGAAGAACACTTGAACATGGGTGTGCATGGCTGCATTATAAACAATAGGAAAGGCCGGAAGTGGCATAAATATCCATCCAGAGGGGACGGGAAAAACAAATTGTGTCATACACATGTGATGCAGTCAAATACAAAGGCACAAACTACTGATTTACACTGTAACATAGATGAATCTAAAAAAGTCAATATTTTAGTCAAAAGAAGACAACCACCAAGAGGACACTGCATGATTCCATGTATGGTAAGGCCTAAAAACGACATTAACTGAAAAATAGGATGAGTGGGTGTCTGGAGCCACGGGCCGGGGGCAGGAGAGTCGGCAATAAAGGGCTCCAGAGCAAGGACAGCAACACAGATGAGCTTCTCAAAATCCATAAAAATTCACACTTAAAATTGTACCACAGAAGGCTTATTGTATCACATTTTCACTAAATTCAACTTCCAAATATTATAAACCTTCAAATATTATAAAAGTATAAACTCTTTGCGGCAGCATGGATGGAACTGGAGAGTGAAATGAGTGAAGTAAGCCAGGCGGTGAGGGACAAATACCATGTGATCTCACCTTTAACTGGAACCTAATCAACAAAAGAAAAAAGCAAGAAAAACATAACCAGAGACATTGAAATTAAGAACAATCTAACAATAGCCAGAGGGGAGGGGGGAGGGGACTATGGGGAGAAGGGTTTTCAGGAACCACCATAGAGGACACATGGACAGAACCAAGGGGGAGGAGGGAGGCAGGGGAGGGAGGTGGGTTTGGAGGGGGTGGAGGGAGGGGAGGGGAGAGGATGCAGACAACTGTAATTGAAGAACAATAAAGTAATTAAAAAAATTCTTAAAACAAAACAAAACGAACAAACTGACAGTGACCAGAGGAGCGGTGGGAGGGGATAATGGAGGGAAAATGTGGGAAGGGTTGTCAGGAACATGTATGAAGGACACATGGACAAAGCCAAAGGGGAGTAGGTTCAAGGGTGGGAGGTGGGGATGGATGGGGCGGGGGGCTGAGGTGGGGTGAAAATGGAGACAACTGTACTTGAACAACAATACATTTTTTTTTAAAGTATAAAATACATAAATAGACATGTATATTATTACACCTCCCAGTGAAAACCATTTAGCGATGCATTACTCTACAACTTTTTGTGTGTATGTAGGCATGTGCCCATACATAGTGTACTTATGTGTGGATATAGATATCTTTATTTAAGAAAATAAGACAAGATACAAGTAAGACCAACCTACTTTTCTACTTGTTTTTTTAGACTAATAGTATTTTTTGATGTTCTGTGTCAGTTCGTATAGCATTCTAGTGAACGCGATTCAATATTCTAATTAATAGCATGCTAGTGGTCCAGTAATTTATCTGATAGTTGCACCATAATTTATTTTACTAGTATCCCTTGGTGTAAACAAATTCAAAATCTACTTCCACATATTTTAAGTTGACAAATTAATGAGTTACTCTTTGAATTAAAAAAAAATCTTCACTGACTGCTATAGTAAAACAGTGTTCTGTATAATTTACGCAGATTCAGAATAAATTTATATGTCGTGCACACTCTTAGAACTGATGAAAAATGCTAACAATAAAGCTTTTGCATGATAAAGTATGATGTTCTTAAGAGACCGATAATATTTGATGAAAACATTGCAGCTTAGATTGATCAAGGGGCATATCCAAGGTCATAGATATATATGAATACATATACATATTCATGGTTAGCAGAGCCAGTGCCACCACCAGGTCCCTTGATCTCATTCTATTCCACAAGTTTTCCTTTGTGTAGAGTTCACTAACCTAGAAGGAGCTTCCACCCATTATTTTGGCACCATTAGCCTTGTGTATAAATACCTGAGATCACCAATCTTACCTGAATTTGAATAATGCAGGAAAAAGAGGCATACTCCATGATGAAGGCATAGAGGTAGTAAGGTGCTTATCTTTTAGGAATTTTTCTTTATACTTTACAATGTAACACACTGCAACAGCATGATGCATCTAATGATTTTTTAAAACAGCTTTCTGCTGACAGCATAAACAGAAACAAGTTTATTTTGAGTGAGCAGCTGCTGTTTTTTTATGGAGGAACGTTGCTTGCTGAAATAATGCAGCAGGCTGGTGCTGTGAGTGGGTAAACATCTACGGGGTTTGTGGACTGGCAAACACAGGACCATTCTACTGCCGCAATTACCAATAAACCAAACAGCCCATCTCTGATTTTATGAGAATGAAAAGCTAAGCCATTCTGCAATGGAGTTACAGAAATGGGCTGCACAGATTGTCTTATTTTAATAAATGGGTAGATGGCAGATGTCAGATTTTTGTCCCTATACATGGGAATTGTAAGTTTCTTTATTTTTCAGGTTCTTTGAATTAATTAATCCTTTGTTTAAAAAAATGTCATTTCCCTTTAAACAAGTATTTTTTAGTAGGAAATGTTAATACATGGCTATGTAGGTTCATTTAAATAAAATTCCCTTTTTTCCTCTTCATAGTCATGTGTTCATAAATATTTACCCCTGTCAAAGATTTTAGTGCTCCAATTTTGGTTTGAAAGAAAAAAAATTATACTTGGGAAAGGACTATTGGTCAGCAAATGATCTCAGGAAAGTTGTATATTGACAAAAACATAGAAATGAAGGATCTCTCTCTTTTGGAGTGTTTTGTATCTTTTATCAGGTTGAATATTTATTTTAGTACTTTGGGGAAAGCTGGCAAAGTCTCTTGTCTGAAAGCTATTATTTATCCTCTTGTCAGTACACTTTTTGCAGACCTATGATTATATAGCACCATCGTTTGGCTGACCTCAAGCATTCTTTCCAAGGTAAGTATAATAGCTTGTATGTTGCATTAAGAAGTTTTTTTTTTTTAATTTAACTTACAGAGGAGTTACAAAAATAGTACAGAAAGTTCCCATGTACCTTTACCCAGCTTCCCCTTTTGCTAACGTGTTATATAATCATAGAATAGTTATCAAAATGGAGTCAAGTTTTACCTTAGACTGTAGTTTTTAAACGCAATTAGTATAATTAAAAAATGCTGCTAAATAATAAAAATACAGTACAAGCACCAGACGCTAAGAGCAAGTATGAAGAAACTTCTGAGATGGGAGAGGATATTTCCCACCAAGTAGAACACTGAAGTGTGCATGGCTGCATGGAAGCTACTAGGCGCTTGGGCTGTCTTTGGGATGCAGACACGTAGGAATGGAGCAGGAGAGAGAGGCCATTAAGGCGTTTGATGATTTTTTTTTTTTTTTGAGTAATACAGAAAACAAAATTTAAATGTACGTGAAGTTGTGAAAATCTGCACTGTATGAAAATTTGGGGAAAAAAAAGAGAAATCAAGGACTCTTTTCAATGGTTTTTCAATATAATAATTCTGCTACTATAGCATTAGAGGAACTATAAATTGTATGAAACACATCAAAATTAATAATTAAAAGAAAGTCTGGAAACCTTGTTACCTTGGTAAGCCATGGAATGAACCATTAAACTAGATACTAAACTGCTTCTTGGCCTAATCCCAGGTAATTATAATTCTGCTCTCACACACAGTCTCACCTTTACGTAGTTAGAATCTCAGCAGGTGAATAGGTCATGTCCTTAGAGTGCCAATTAATCAAATCACAGAATCTTCACCATTTTCTTTAGCACTTTAAGCACACTTTTTACTGTTTTCCTTGAGGATCATGGAAATTCATTGAAAACGTTGAGTATAGTAAATACAATCAATTATCCATGTGCTATTGTATTAACATCATTTAGAATTTATATAGTACCAACATTTTAAGTCTGAGTCAATGTAGGTGTGGGCCGGTCACAAAGGCAATAGTTTGCTTCAACAATTCCCAGGGTCCACTGGGTGAAGGGGCAATAGCCTATTGTTGCTAAGAGCAGATGTTGATGTTGACACTCCTACAAAGATTATTTAAGTCCTACTTTGAATTACTGTATATAGAAAGAATGGAGGTGCCACACAAATTATCATGGTAGAAATCTGATTTTATTCTCAGAGTAAAAGTCACTCTTTCTATGGAACCTCTAGATCCTTGAAAGCAGCTTAAGCAGAAGGATGTAAACAAGAGAAGTTGCTCTCATCCTCATTGAAATCCAGCAACATCCCAGGTTCGGGATAATCCTTACTTCTGGAACAAGATTTAGGTCTATGAAACGGGGAATCCAACTTACCACATATTATGCTTGTTTGTTTGTTTTTGACGTTTTCCTTCACTAAAGCCATTAATAACTCAATTCCAAAGGTCATTCCCTCTTCTCTATCTACTCAAATTTGATCGATCATACATGATTCAGCATTCATATTTATGAGTCATGTCCTTAGAGTGCCACTCCTCAGGCATGTCCCTCATCTTCACTTGTGTAGCACTTACATTCTACACCACTCACCGGATCCTCCTATATTGCATTTCATGAATTGTTCCTGCACCACACTTTACTTCTTCCCAACTAGACTCTGATCTCCTTGCGGACAGATCTAATGCGCTTATTGACTATTGTTCTTATGGTAAACTTTCCTTTAATACTGGAAGCCTGATATTTCTAAATATTCTTTCTGACCTGAGAAAGCGCCTGTGGGTACGGACCACTACAGAACACCACACATCTCCTAAACCACCAGCTCATTTTTATTCATAAAGTAATAACTAAGGGCTCATTAAGTACAAAGTATCACATTAGGCACATGCAAAGATGAGTCATGTGCAGATTCTGTCTCTATGGGGTTTACTGCTTAAGAAGAAGAAGAATTCATATATATATAAATTATGTATAAATTCACGATACTACAAGTGGGAAACCTGTATGTGCTTAGGAGGGTCATGGTTAAAAGGCTCTCCATGTCCTGGGGTACACTTGGGTTGAAACTTGAAGTACAGGAAGATTTCAGAATGAGAAGACATTAAGGAGACCAGTCCAAAAGACGCTGTTTAAACCACTGCAGAAAAAGGCAAACAATCCACAGGGACTAGTACAGAGTTAAATCTGATAGGAGAAAATAAGTAATTTGAATTAATTTTGACGAAAGAAACAAGGTCCAAATAATAAAGGGTATTAAATGTGACATTTAGGAGTGTTGATTTTATTCTGAAAGCATGCTTTTTAAAAAAATGTGGTAAAATCTTAAACATTGTTTTCAGAAGAATATTCTTATAGTAAAATGTAAGATAGGAACGAGAGAATGTTCTGGAAAGCTGATGTCTTAGTGTGTGTGTGTGTGTGTGTGTGTGTGTGTGTGTGTGTGTGTGTGTGTGAGTGAGTGATAGTTTGAAGAACAGCTTTGGAGATAGAAAGGAGGGGACAGGTGAGAGGTGCTACAGAAGGGGAATCAGTAGAACATGCAAGAATCATCCCTCAGCAAGCATTCCAGCTTGTTCAAGGGTCCCACTTTTGAGGTGAAAAACCTACTAAGCCTTAGGGAAAATAAGCAGATATTCAGAGATTCCGGGGAACACAATTTTAAGGAAATTTCTTACTAATATCTTTCAAGCAAGTTTAGAAAGGATATACTAAAGAGGATATTGTCTTTACAAGGAGGGGAAAAGGGATTTTAAAATAAATGTGTTAAGATTAAAAAAAGTTGAATGTACCAAAGGAACTTTAAAGAAATCAGAGATACTATAGGAAAATGAAATCTATTCTAAGCCAAGGGGAGGTTAAAAGATGGCAACCAGGTTGTCAGGCATTTAATCACACACTAGCTACATGGAAAAGATGTCCCTGTGGTTGAGGAAACTATGCTAAGTGCCCACCAGAGATAAACACAGGCTATGTACCAAGAGCATGTAATCAATTATCTCATGAGCCAAATGAGTAGTATTGTATGGTAAAATTCAGATCATCTCTTATGATATTTGTATTTACTTATTTCTTCTTATTTATCATCCAACAAAATCATAATTTAAAAAAACCTCTTTGAATTTAATCTTAATATATTACTCTTATGTCATGGTGATCATTAATGACTTTGTAGAGATTAAAGTTTTATTCTAGGAATAAAGGAAGAAAAGGCGGTTGTAAATCTAAGGTCAATATACTTGCTTGCAAAGCAAAAGAACATATATTGAGAAGAATAAAAAAGTCAGAGTATGTAAATAAAAATAAAAAAATAAAATCTTTAAAAAGCCCTGGCTGGTGTAGCGCAGTGGATTGAGCGTGGGCTGGGAACCAAGTGGTCCTGGTTCGATTCCCAGTCAGGGCACGTGCCTGGGTTGCGGGCCAGGTCCCCGTGAGGGTCATGTGAGAGGCAACCATACATTGCTGTTTCTCTCCCTCTCTTTCTCCCTCCCTTCCTCTCTCTCTAAAAATAAATAAAAATAAAAAAATAAAATCTTTAAAAAAAAAAGTCAGAGTATGGACTGATAATAAAAATTGTCAATAATAAAAAATGCTCATAAATTAAATATAATGTTTACCTAGTAAGCTAGGGCACATATTAAATTGCAGTGCCATCAATATGCACATCAAATTTGTTTTCTATGTAACATCTCTTTCCCCATGAGACATTGTATCATAACTGAGCATGCGAGGAAGCTGCTCCTTAAGCATGTGTAATACAGCTGGTGCTCCAGCTACAGGAACATGACTGTGGAAGGTTTGTATGTCAGCAAGGGGGGCATATATTCAAACATTCTGCATACTCATTGACTCTGAAAACATGGGAATACATAGATAGGGATATACAGGCACCACAGATCATGATGTCACTCACATTCATTCAAGTTACTCTTCATCCCTGAGACCATGCAAACAAGTATATACACACATATGTACATATAATATCAGAGCCTATGTGTATGGGCTCCGATAATATACAATACATAATAAAATATATATTTAATATAGAATATATTTAGTATAAAATATAAATATATGTAAAATATACATTTAGTATAAAATATATACTATGAAAATATATCTATCTAGTTTATTAAATCATTTATTAAATCTTTTGATTGTAGTATTAGAAATTGTAAGAAATCAAAATCCTCATATTGTCAATTAACCATAATTGAAAAAGACAGAAGAAGTTACAGCATGTGGCATTAAACGTGGCTAGTTTACTTCAACTTTTATAGCCCCAAAACATCAGTAATTTGCTTTACCTCTCATTGGCTTGTGTTTCTACCTCCTATAAAACCAGGGAAAGACTTGGAAGGAGCTATTGGAGCATCCACCTGCTCTTGAGAGAAACAACTCATTTCCTTCCAGGAATCCTGAACACAGAAATAGGCGTGTATTTGGTGCATTTCTTTGCACAAAATGATGCCTCTGTTCTATTGAAAGAATGTGAAATGTTTACCATAATTAATTTATTCCCAAATCATCTAATGTTTTGATTCAAGTTTATTAATTACACCCACCATCACAGTCCTGATTGGTAATAAAATGGTCCCTAAATCTTTAAAGAAAACAAGCATTTTACTATATCTTAGGTACTCATGGGCAGAAACACATGAAATTATATACACCCTGTGACTAAGTATAATAGCAAGAAAAATTATTTTTCTTCTTTATTAATGATATAAAAATAAAATCAAATATATGGCTTTCCAAATCCATGTTTAAAGAACTTATTTATTCCTAAAGAGGGTCTTCCTTTATTCTACCATTATTTACACAGGGTAGTGAAAGAACAGACCTACCGTATGCCTTCCCAGAAAAACATAAGACAAAAATAAGGCTAGGGAAAGTGGCAAGAAAATCATAAGAACAAGAATAATTTTAATTTTTTTAAATGATAAAAGAAATGTTGACCAAGTAAAGTCCAGAAATTATGGGCACCTAAAAATTGAATTCAAATTGCCTGGAAAGTAAAAATGTGTGAATTCATAACTGATGAAAAGAGACCGCCAGTAACTTACACCTGGATATGTGCTGGAGCCTGGAGATGCTTATTTGTGAGCAGTTCCTGAGATCCTTCACCCGTCCGAGACTATTTCTGAGTGCACATTGTGGAAAACAGATGGAAGAGGTGCTCGCTTTTGAATAGAAACATAATATTATTAATACAAATCTTAGTGATTTTGCCAGGAGGAGAAAAATACATAATGCCCTTGCTTATATTATCTAACTGCTTTTACAGAGCCATAAGACACAGGGGAAGGAGGGAAGGAGGGAGGGAGAGAGAGAAACAGAGAGATGGAGAGAGACTGAGAGAGTGAGAGAGACAGAGGGAGACAGAGACAGAGAGGGAGAGGGATGGGGAGAGAGAGAGACAGAGATAGAGAGAGACAGAGAGAATGAATGTGCAGAATCTTCCTCCACATCTGAAGCATCAAGCCCTAATTTCCAGCATGCTTTTGCTATCCTTATCACTGTTATCGGCACCACATTTTTCAGATCAAAAGGCAAACAGCACTATGATAACAATTCTTATGGCCCATAACCTTCTTCATTCCTAACTCCATGGTATTTATAGCAGCTTATATTGGCTGTGGCGTATATGAAGAAACAAGTGCTGAATTGACTTGTGTGTTTTTTGTTTTTTGTTTTTTTTTCACAGAGATGTGATGTGATATTCAGGCCAGTGGCTTTTGGCAAATTTACTATTTATACAAATATAGGATATTGCTGTTAATTTTCTGTACAGTTTCTACTTAAAAATAAACCCCTCTGGCTAATTACTTTGATTCCAATAACTTGCAAAGAAGGAAAGTTGTGCAGGAGCTGGAAGGCGAGCCGTGCGGAACGAGGGAAGAAAACACTTGCTGAACTAGGATCACTGGGTGTAAAACTGCTGAGCCAGAAAGAAGTATGTATACTGGTTAAATTTTTCAGGAGAATGTCATTTTCCTTTCTTTTATTTTCACGCTGAGGCCATTCTCCTTTTTTACCAAAGATCATGATCTCTAGAGGTTGAGATTCACTCAAAAGCACTTTTCAGCATTATCATATGTCAAATCTTCCTAGACAGAATGTGTGCTGGTCTTTGCAGTTATCGATATCTTTGAAATAAAATGTGATGACAAACAGTCTGTACTGGTGATGCAACTTAATTGTATCATTATGTTGTGATAAGGCAATGCAATGAACACGTCTCACTACACAGAGATCTCAGGATGGGTATCAAATTAGCTCAGGTCACTGAGCCTCTTGCCCAGAAGGGGGTTTTCAGTCTGCTTCCAAGATGACTTCACACGGTTGCTTATCTCTTGAATAGCAAGAAAACTTTAAAGAAACAAGGCAAATTTGAAAAGGTTATGGGAAAACTGCTGTATCAACTTGATTCAGATTGTGCTATGCTGATAAATCTCTTCAAGTGTGTCAGGGAAATATTGTTTAAAATTGAGCAGAGTGACTAAAATGTGCAAAACCTCATCATTTGTTTTTATATAAATATTTCATTTTCTGATTATAACAAAGCTGAGGACATTAGAGTTGACCATAGTCTCAAAATATCAGAAAGCATGGCAATCCTATTTGATAACGGTCTACTTAAAGCTAAGAAGATTATTGACATACCACAAGCATAGCAAGTACCTAGCCTGTAATTTTAGAAAATCTGAAATACCTTTAAAAATGTGGCAAGGAAATAGGTTTTAGATATATAAATAAATTTGAGATGTCATGGATGGGCTTTTTAATTCATTTGTTATCCCAAATAAAAAAGCAGCGCAGGGCAGAAATGGCAAAATAATCAACATTTGTTGGCACCACCCCCTCCAAAGGAAACCAGTAACCCCCTTTGCTACTCCAGAGCATTTGTCACTTTTCTAAACAGTTGTCATACTACAACACAATTCTTTAGGGCTAAACCTCTTCCACAAAAATTAATTTCTTAAAAACAGGGTGTGTGTCCAAATTTACCTTTTACCAAATATTCGCTTCTAGAATCGGTCCCCCAGCGAATATTTGTTGAATAAATAGGAGAAAATTTATGAACGACAATGGTAATAAATTCCATGATTAATTATTCCACACAGGTAGTAGTTCTTTTGTAGTTATGTCAAAGGAGGTCATCTTCGATGTTAAATTCTGACCTGAAATTCTCTGGCTCACCATAACAGTGTGTAGCCATTTGGAAAAGCCATGCAGTAGAGCTGAACACAAGTCACCGAGGTTCGTACCGATGCAGGAGAAACTCCAGACTGACTGGACGTACACAACATCGAACTAAACTAAGGTAACACATTGGCATTGCCATTCCTCATGTGGGGAGTATAATGCCAGGTAGTATTTTATAAGTCTATGTCTGCATCTTCAAGCTCTGTCAACTTCCTGGCCACTGCATTGGGACTTAGAGGCAGGTTTCTCAGTCTCTAACTTAGATGAGACTTTGGTTCTAAAGAGGCTAAGATATTGGTCAAAATCCAAGATACACAACATCCAAGGATTTTTCACTGGGAAAAGCATAGTTTTACAGAAGCTGGAGGCAATATGAAATGGGATCTGCTAAATAAATCACAAGTACCAATATTTAAAACTTTAAATACTGGAGCTTGGATTACTAATTCTAATGTTTAGGGTGTTTTCCTTTTATACTCTCTAACGTCAGATTGATTCCAGAAACAAGGATGGTTTGAATTAATTAAAGGGAGCGCCTCAGTCTATCAGTAAGAAATATGTGAAAGGTAAGGATAAAGCCAAGTCGAATAAAAAGTCAGAGAACTATTGTTCTCTGTTCACACAATCACTGCTCCTTTATGTGCATTTGCACTCATGACTTCAGAAGTGAGTTTAAATAGGACACAACTAGACATTTTTAGCTTCGTAATGGTTCTAGTTCTGCTGGCTGAGATGACCCAAGACCTGTTATTCATTTCTATTTGAACTTTACTCATTTGGGATGATCTCTAGGTTTCCAAAAGCTGTACCCTTAACTGCTCAAATTTTGAACTCTGTGTGTGTGTGTTTCCTTTGCTTTGGAAACCTGAACACTTAGCTCATGGATTCTATGTATATACTGGGTCTCAGATTCGGTTCTGAGTAATCCTCTTGGTTTTATGAAACTCTGCATCCCTATAGCAGTTGGCAAGATCCTTTCTGCTTCTCATTATCCCACCCTTGAGGAACTGAGATGGATGGCACCCACGGCTTTCCTGCTAAGTGTCCCTGACTGAGCACCTGCAGGATGAAGGGACAGACTCTGATTAGACTTCACTTTAACCCAAGCTTTAAGCTCATGGGCCTCTGTCAAAACAGTACGTAGGGTTCTGAGCTGGCTACTTACAATCCTAACTCAATTTCTATCTCTTCTCTCAAATCATAAGGAATATTTACTCAGGGTGCCAAAGCAAGGGAGGCAGATCTTCGCAAACTGCATAGCTTCTATTTCTGCTATTTAGAAAGATATAATCTGTATATTCAGATGGTAGTGCTACCAAGTCTCTGGGAATATGATACGTCTGCATGCCGCTTTCAGAGAAGTGACAAACCAACATTCACATGGACCACAGGCCAGGAATGTAGCTATGTTCCTGGGAATGAGGATGCGCATGCACCAGAGAGGGGTGCAGCGCAAGGGGTGCTGGGAGGCTCTTCTCCCGGCCTCCCTCTGGGGAAATAATAATAAAGAATCAAGAAAAAAAATATGTTAGATATGGAATTTTAAAAGCAACTTCACAAAAAAACATTCAGAATCACTACGTTATTTCAAATCTTTTGACATTGGCATGCCTTTATAAACTATATTCAGATGAAGTTGCCAAGATATTTTGCTTGTGCTCGTGATGAAGATGCTTGAGACACATTTCACAATTTTCTAAGTTTTTTCTTTACAATGAGTTATACAGTCAACCACATGAATTTAGTTAATATTTCCAGATCTATTTTAAAATGTCCCTCAAAATTAATAATTGACCTGAAAAATCCTGCTACATACATGGGGCAAGAGAAATGAGGATGATTTTTTCTCATTAATCTCTTTCTATAAATTCTCAGAAGTGAGAATAGTTAAGGTTGTACTGACATTTAACATGGAAAAATGATTGGTAGTCAAGGAGAAAGTGTTTAGCTTTTCAATTTCTGTTTTTTTTTAATTAAAATTGATATATAAATATTGCATTTTCTTCAGATGTACTAAAGCAAAATTCAAATAATCAATTAAATTACAATAAAATATAATGGAAAATAAAACCTTTAATAACTTTTAATTAGTCAAAAAACTTTATAAGTAAGGGAACCCTACCACACCATAGACTTTGATTAAGTTACCCATAGTTGACATGCTTTCTCAGTCTGATACCTACCCCTGGTGTTTTACAAGAATTATGAAAACATTGTAGGAATTCCACACTTTAAGATTCTTAATAGGAAGAAAATAAATGGATAGTGTTTTAATTTACTTAAATATTTAGCTACCCAAAAGGTAGCCACTTGATTGACCCTTCCTGGAAACTTTTTGAGCAATCCCGAATCCTCTATGGAATACCAGAGAGTTACACAAATAGCAATACTTAATGTTTAACACATGAGCAAGTTAATTAATGCACTAAAAACCTCATACAATTTTCCTCATAAAATTTTTCCTTTCCCTCTTGTGCTGTGATAGAAAAAGAATCATCTTTCTTAACTAGAGTCTATTTCTCTTGGCAGTAATACTCTTAAGAATTAAAATTCTCATACATATTCACTTAACCTTCTAAGAATTATTTCAAAATTGCACTATATGTAATTAGTGAATTGTGTAAATTGGGCTTTAGAAAACATAACATTTTTCAAATTGATTCCATTACAAACAAAAGAAAATATTGTATTAATCCATGACCATGTCTTAGATTAAAAATTCTTGCTATATCCCTGGCTGGTATAGCTCAGTGGACTGAGTGCAGGCTGTGAACCGAAGGGTCACCAGTTCGATTCCCAGTCAGGACAAATGCCTGGCTTGCAGGCCGGGTCCCTGGTGGGGGGCCATGTGAGAGGTAACCACACATTGATGTTTCTCTCCCTCTCTTTCTCCCCTCCTTCCTTTCTCTCTAAAAATAAATAAATAAAATCTTTAAAAAATAAAAAAATAAAAATTCTTGCTATATACAATGGAATACTACATAGCAGTAAAAAAGAAGAAACTCTTACATTTTATGACAGCATGGATGGACCTGGAGAATATTATGCTATGCAAAATAAGCCAATCAGATAAAGACAAATACCACGTGCTCTCACTTATATGTAGAATTTAATGAAAATAATAAACTAACAGAATAGAAACAGAAGCCTAAATAGATAGAACACACTGATGATGTCCAGAGGGGAGGTAGGTGCTGGATGAAAAATGGTGAGGGATTAACCAAAGAACATTCATGCATGACCCATGGACCCAGAGCAGGGTATGGGGAATGATTTAGGGAAGGATTGGGGTAGGGCTGGGTGGAGGTAGGAAAAGGGAGAGAAAGTGGGAAGCACTGTAATTGCATAAACAATAAAAAAGAAACTTTCCTGCCCCGGCTGGTGTAGCTCAGTGGATTAAGCATGGGCTGGGAACCAAAGGGTCGCCAGTTTGATTCCTAGTCAGGGCACATGCCTGGGTTGCGGGCGAGGTCCTCAGTGGGGGCCACATGAGAGGCAACCATACATTGATATTTCTCTCTCTCTTTCTCCCTCCCTTCCCCTCTGTCTAAAAATAAATAAATAAAATCTTAAAAAAAAAAGAAACTTTCCTCAATGATATTGAACAATGAATAATAATAATAGTTGATCACTAACCTACTAGGTTTTACATTTTTGAAGCTCAGATGCGAATTTTCAGTAATTTGCTTTCAGGACAAATGTAGATGCCATTCACCCCAATGAATTATATTTATGGAGCCCATGAGCATTGCATTTACTTTTCATTTTTGCTATATTAATTAAAATCATCTGATGTTTCTGGGGTGGTGATTTTAGCTAGCACTTACCAATAACAATTCTAGAACAGTTACAAACTGTAAAAACCTACATCTATAATTATGCTTTTCTCCAGCTGCTTCCAGAATAACTATTTTTGATAATGAAAATGAGTTTTATTTGATGAAATTTATACTGAAATATATTCTCATATTTCAATATAATCTTCCTCAAATTTTATAACCAATCCTAAATATATCTTCTCTTTGCTGTAAAAGTTTTGCCTAGACTTTTGACCAAAACCAAATTCTGACCTAACATTTAAATAAAGCGAAAGCATTCTTATCCAGAGACATATTCCTCATCATTTCTTCCATGAAGCACAAAGGTGAACTTTAATAGCATGGCACTTAAGCAATGTTTTCTTTCATCTGCTATTTTATAGGTATGAAATGTAAGAAATCTAGACACTAACA
>PVJI01026395.1:0-19065 GCA_004026765.1 Micronycteris hirsuta | reverse complement strand
AGCACAATGTTTGGCACATAATACGTGGTTGGTAATGTTTGTTGAATGAATGGCTCTTTGCAGTAGTATCCCCACCTACATTTTCAGCCTCAACTCTGTTACGGGCTACATTGGATCCCCCCAAATATGTTGAAGTTTTAGAACCCGGTACCTCAGAATGTAAACTTGTTTGGAAATAGGGTCTTTACAGTAGTATCCAAGTTAAAATGAGACCATCAGGGTGGACCCTAACCCAGCATGAACGATGTCCTTACAAAAGGGGGAAGTTTGCGTGGAGTGGCAGACATACACAGAGGGAAGACGAAGGGAAGACACAGGGAAAGACGACCGTGCGACTGGATTGACGTATCTACAAGCCTAGCAACATCTACGACTGCCAGAAACCCTTAGAAATGGAGAGAAGCCCAGGAGAGATTCTCTGCGAGAGCTGTCGGAGAGGGCGGGCCTGCCAGCACCTGGATGTCATGCTTCTAGCCTCCAGAACTCTGAGACAAAACATTTCTGTTGTTAAAGCCACCCAGTTTTTGGTGTTTTATTATAGCAGCTACGGGGAAACACTACGCGCTAATACTCTTCTTATTTTCCATTTCAGTCACGTCAAACCCCTCCCATGCCGATTTATTCCTCTCTGCCCGTATACATGCAATTCCCCTTTTTTGAAAATTTTTCCCTCTTCATCAGCTTTTTAGCTTGCTATTCAGCTTTCAAACGCCACAGAAAGCTCCCCTCCTCCGAGAAGTCTAATCCAAATACCACAGGGAGAGGTCGTTTCACTCCAGTGTTCTTGTTTTCCTTGCTTCCTCACTGCCCTATAGTATTTGTCACATTGTAGTTAATTACCTGTTCAGGTGTTTCTTCCCCTCTGCGGTACTGTAGGACAGAAGCTGTGTATCACTTTTCTCTCCCTACATCTTCCATTTCTGCTAGTTTCTGGCTGATACAGGTCCTTGATAAATGTTTACTGACTAACCATAGAGGTTTAAAAGATTGAGGCTTTCCTTTGGGAATAAAAGCTTGAAAGGTGACCTGGGGAACCCATGGATGGTGGCAAAGGGCATTGGTGTCTGTGGGGAGAGAGGGGGCATTCCATGGGGCTGGCGAGGTGGACCGAAAGGAGGGTCTCAGGGTGGCTACTTCAGCGCTCTGTCGGGGAAAGGTGCTACTCTCCCACAGCAAAGACGTGAGTTCCAGTGCACTTCTGGTTCTAGTCCACTCAACATCTGCTTTTTAATCATTGGAATTTCATAACTGAAAAGAGAAGAACAAAGAGCTGAAAGCCTCTTTCTACCCTCCCTCTTGGCATCTTTAAGAGCATGAAGATCTAGTGGAGGAATGTGCAACATGCAGGGCCTTTGAAATCAGGAAAACTTGGACGGGAATCATTCTTGTACCACTTCTTTGCTGTGTGACCTTGGGCGAGTGCTTTCACCTCTCTGAGCCTTTGATTCCTCATTTGAAAAAATGGAAAGAATGCTGTCTGCCTCCTAAAACTGTTGTAAGGGTCAAATGACACACGACCTGGGAGAGCTTGGAGCATCGTAGGTGCTCTGAAACACCAGCTTCCCTGGCTTGTGCCTGATCAAGTCTCACTTTAACCCGGAACGGGAATGTCGCCTCTTTCGCAACATAGGCAAGTGATTAGAACATTCGGATCTTCAGACCACACTGATTTATCCTGCAGCAATCAGAGTAAAATATAGGAGTGATTAAATGGAAGAAGAATGTATGTCAAGTTCAACCTTTTATACAGCTTAATAGATGAAAAACTTACGGAAATCAGGGTTAACATGAAAATGGACAGTCTTTTAACTCAAGCCATAAAAAGGATCTTCTTTGTAATGATACAAGTACAGTAACTCTTGGTTAGATTTGACCAGGGTTCACAGCTTTAACTGTTGGATAAAAATTGCACTGTAGTACCTGAATACAGGAAAGAATAGAAATAATATATTTATAGATGCCAACAATTTTGTGATCTCATTTCATACCTGTCACCTCACATTAGGGAATACATCTTTCTGTTGGTATTCAAACGCACCGGCCTTCCTTCGTCTTTAGAACTGTTTCAATTTCCATTTTTAAAGCCTGTTCAGAGGCAAATTTTTGTTTTTGAAAATTACAGCTCATAAAAACCATCTTCAAACCGAGTAAAATTATTTCCATAGCATCTGGTTCCTTCATGTGTACATTCATTTTTATTTATTAGAAGAGACTTTCTGGCAGCCAAACAGATTCAGCAACAGGTTGGCAGGTATACCAGGTGCTGGATGCAGCTGTCCTCTCCGGCGCTGGGCTCGCCACTTCTCAGAAGGGCCGCCCAGGCCACCTCCTAGAGAGGGATCCTTTTCAGACTCAAAGATAGATAAATAGAGCTTTACCTTACAATGAATACAAATATCTTTAAAATATATTTACCCTCAGAGGTTTCAGTTTTATTGTGTGTGAAAAAGAGAATGTGCGTGTTGGTGCCTTTTCTAACCAAGTTCTCCCATTACATTTTTAAGTTCCATATGAGAAAAATAAAATTAAAAGAAAAGCAGTCTAAATAACCAAATTGTAAAACATGTATCATAAACACCTCTAAATCAGAAGAGCTCCTAAAAATATTTTGAAGCTTTTACTAATAAAATTAATATAGAAACGCTTAAGAAATTAAGATACACAGTGCTGCCCTTTTCCCTCCAGGAAGCTAAAATGCTGCACTGATGCTGCTAGCCAACCTTTCACACAGTCTGGGGGTGTGGAAAGCACAGAATTTACTTCCCCTGCTTGTGTTTGGGGCGATCAGATCACAGAGAGGCTAAGTGCCCTGATTGTTAAACCCCACATTCCGCGTTTAGGATTATACCTTTTTGAACTCTTTCACACGCCGCACCTCATTTTATTCCAGCCCCATTGGCTTTAACCTTCTCACATGGGCTTCTCCCATCCCAGAGCCGACTGGCTTTCTTCATTAGCCTGCTGTTCACACTTCCTTCCCAATTAAAAGTCACTTGACTCTTCTCCCAAAAGGTGCCCCTCCGGCAGAAGCCTGCTCAGATTAGGAGGGTTTTGTGCAGTCTTTCTTGCCCCACAAGCTCCTAACAGTCAGAAATTCCTCAGGGTACTAATTCAGATGTTATAAAACTAGCTGAAAATAATAATTTAAAAAAAACCAACTAACTTTAATAAGCCTCAGGACAGTTATGTAACATAGGCATTATTTTCTCCTTGAGCAAAGTTGTGCAGGTCTTCAGTGATTCATCAATTGTTTTCGAATAAGTTTGCTCGTTACAAAGATAAGAGAGCTATGTTGAGGTAATGTTGTAAATTGTTTTCTCCCCCAGATAGGAAAAAACATACAATGAGAAATTTAAAAAGAGATTCTTGGGCTTTAAATCAAAACAAGTCTCTCCATGGACCAAAAATGAAATATAAATGCAAAGGAGGGAGCAAAGCCGAAAAGGTGTCCAGCTGGCCTCCCGGCCTCCTGTAAAGTGTTTGCGTCAGCCAGGAGTCCAGTTTATACAGGGCAGCTGGACTGCGAGTGCTTCTCTATGCGGCGGGGACCTGAGCCAGGCTCACTGCTTGAAACCAGTGGCAGGGGTACGTCTTCTATGGGTGAAAGGATGTGGAAAAAGTATTGCAGCCGCTTTCTAAGCTGGCGTTTACATGTGGCTACAGAGTGATGGAAGCCAGACAGAGCCCCAGCCTCACGACCAAGAACGGAGCCACGCTGGCTACCAGCTGAGCAAAAGTTGAAGAAAACAAATTCAGATGTTTGACAGGGATGAGTGGGAAGAAGAAGAGGAAGAAGAGGAGGAAGAAGAGAAGGAACAGGAAACAGAGGGAGTAGAAGAAGGAGAGGGAGAAAGGGAAGGAGAAAGTAACAGAAACCTCTGTATCAAGATAAAGCTGCAGCCCCATAATCTCAAATACATTTAAAAGAAGCTAATAACAAAGAAATCCCAAAAGTCCACAAATGGAGGAAGAATTAGCACAGAATCAACAACAGTAACAGAAAAATTTAAACAGAGAGTACATGTCCCTGTTAAAAAGAAAGGATTAGAAAGATATTTTAAAAAACAAGGTAGACAAAAAAACAAAAATAGTGGCTATGAAAATGTTTAGCAGATATTTTTTATGGTAAAATATAAAGGCATCATTTATAAAACATAAAATAGGAAAAAGATCTCACTGCCATGATTCTCTCCAACATTATATTGGAGAGAGAAGCCAGCAAAATAAGATTTGAGGCCTGGCTGGTGTAGCTCAGTGGATTGAGCGCGGGCTGGGAACCAGAGGGTCCCAGTTTGATTCCCAGTGAAGGCACATGCCTGGGTTGTGGGCCGGGTCCCCATGAGGGCCCTGTGAGGAGCAACCATACATTGCTGTTTCTCTTCCTCTCTGTCTCCCTCCCTTTCCCTCTCTCTAAAAATAAATAAATAAAATCTTTAAAAAAAAATAAGATTTGAAAAAAATATGTGTATTAGAATTAAAAACTTATTTTTAAAATTCAAAGAGCTTTTAAAATGTAAAAATACAAACCATGAACTAAGAGAAAATATATGCAACAATCCATACACACAATTCACAAATGAGGTTGATAAATTTATTAAGAATTACATGGGTTCAAAAACCCTAGAACCTGGATTCAAATCCCAGCTCTACCACTTGCTAGCTGTGTGACTTCAATCAAGTTAATTTACCCCTCAATACCTCAGGTTCTTCATCTATAAATTGGGGATAATGGTAATAATTCACCTTAAAGGTGTTTTTAAACATTTAAAAATATATATCTTTATTGATTTTAGAGAGAGAGGAAGGGAGAGATAGAGAAACATCCATGCAAGAGAGAAACATCTGTTGGTTGCCTCCCATATGTGCCCCAACTGGGGATCAAATCCTCAACCTAGGTATGTGCCCTGGTCAGGAATCAAACCTGTAACCTTTTGGTGTGCGGGTTGACGCTCCCATCAGCTGAGCCACACTGGCCAGAGCTTACCTCATAGGTTTTCTGTAAGGGTTGAATGATAAGGGTAAAACACTTAAAGCAGTCTTTGGTTGTTCATTATTATTGGAAGAGAGCCTTTCTGACTGAATTAAAACAAAAAAGACAGAGAAAATATAGTCCTTGACTTCCAGAAACTTGTCCAGATCAGTGGTCCTCTGAAGTTGGGTGCAGGTACCTCAGATGGGGCAAGATCATCAAACAAGATCTGAAATCTCATTTGTAACTTTTATTTTTAAAATCTAAACGGAAACAAGTCAGGCTATCATAACAGCTGCAGGCTCCCCACAGGACCCTGAGACGGTCACTGGAGAGGGAGGAGTGTGCTCCAGGGAGAGCAGCGGGTCTGTGACCCACGAAGGGCCAGGGGCGTTTTCTTACTGACTTCTTCACTGTCCCTCACAGGCCTGTGTCCTCTGGGTGTCTGTTAAGGGGTTTTTTGAATATCTAACCCTCACAAAATGGAGAAATGGCTTCAAAAGATCCTACTGAAGAAAGAATGGATTAAAGATAATACAACACAAAGACAAGCAGCAAGCAGACTTCTTTCTTCCTCTTCAGCCACATCAGGCAGATTACTGACAAGTCTCATAAAGTAAAATACCAAGGTGAATATTAGAAATATTGATTTATTTCCACTCTCTTAATGACAAACCTTAAGTATAAATTGTGTCCTAAACTATTAGCAATAGTGTGGTCTGAAGCCATTATAATTATCAGGATATTGAGCCCGGCTGGTGTAGCTCAGTGGATTGAGCACGGGCTGGGAACCAGAGGGTTCCAGTTCGATTCCCAGTTGGGGCACATGCCTGGGTTGCGGGCCAGGTCCCCAATGATGGCCATGTGAGAGGCAACCATACATTGCTCTTTCTCCCTCCCTTCTCCTCTATCTGAAAATAAATAAAACCTTAAAAAAAATTATCAGGATATTGAGAACATTATTTTAAAAATTTATCTTCTATTAATTTTTTAAATTTTTGTATGCTTTATATGCATTGTATTGATCAGAAAAATAATACTGTAACTTAAAAATAAATATGCATATATATTGGGACTCTACATTAAACATGGTTCACTGATAAAATGCTGGTGTCAAATAAATGTAGAGACGAGCAACTGAGCGGCTGCTTACAGCGCATTCCGATGGGTGAGAGCAGAGGCCTGTGGGAGCTTATTTGAGGGGGAGATAATCCAGCCTCGAGGAAATCAGGGCTGAAGGCTCAATGGTAAGTAGTCCTTAGCCAGACTTGGAGTGGGTGGGAGGGCAATCCAGGCAGAAGGAGCAATACAGTGTATGAGTTAAACAAAGAAAAAACAGGACAGGCTTTGGAAACTCAGACAAAATGAGAAGTTTGAGTCCAAGCAATGCCATTTGCTCTGTGACCCTTTTAAGTTCCATCTCTTTTATAACTGTGGATGACCTAATCTACAAATGATTATAATAATGCCTAGGCAGCAGGATCACTGTGAGGGTCACGAGAGATGGTGTGCTCTGCTTAGCACAGTGGCTGGCCTGTGGGGACGGCTCGCTCAGCGATTGCTGTAGGTAGTCAGGCTTCTGGGAGAGATCTGTGCAGGGGGGCAGCGCAGAGCCACCACAGGCAGCCTGCGTTGTGAGTGAGGACGTGTTTTGCTTGCACATTGCACACTGACCCTCGATACTGTGAGGTTACAGATTAAGAAAATGAGAGGTAAAGACGAGAGCTTTAGAATGAGTCCTATTGTAATAGGACAGATAATTGAAGGAGGTAAGAGAAAGCTTAGAGAAACTCCCCATGGAAATTGCTTCTAAAAGGAGCACTCTGAGCAGGGGAGAAATGACCCTTCTCTTCGAGAAGAAAAATCTGGAGTAAACGATTGTCATGCTCCACAGCCAGGGCTTGCCTGGGGCCGTGGACAGGGACAGGACCAAATTACCACTGGTTTACTCCAGTCACATGTTGTCAGCGATGCTTTGAGAAGGCAGGGGGCACATTCAGTAGAGTCTTAGACCACCAATGTCTGGGAAGAATTGCTGTTACAAGAGAAGAAAAGAGAACAATAGACAGAAGAAATAAAGTCGTGGTTGGTGGTGGTGGTGGCGGTGGCGGTGTGTGTTTAGAAGAAAGGATGTTTGTTTTTTATATTTTGAAGAAGTGAGTGGAAGAGAATTAAGTCATTTTATGCCAGGAAAAATCAACTGGAGAGAATAACATGAGAAAGCAGAATAACAGGCAGAGTTCCTCTCAGTTTCCTGGGAAAACCCCACAGCATGCGATACCCAATCACAGCTCTGTCTCAGCTTCTTTGTGTCGCTGCTTTTTATCTACAAGATTGCCTTGACTGCTGGATTGGTAGCTTCCAGAGGGAACAGGCCGAAAGACACAAGGAATACTAGCAGGAGTTTGCTTTAAATAACTTATATGCAACATCCAAGCTCTCTTCCCCCCCTGTGTATATCTGGTGAGTTAGACACCTTGTATCTAGTGCATCTAGCGTTGGAGCCACCTTCTCTCCCCCAACAAAGATGATGGGGGTTCCTGCAGAGAGAGCCGGGGGTGGGGTGGGGAGGGTGGGGGGGAGAGGCCAAGTCTGGCCCTGGTGCTCCCTAAAAGACACACTACCGCTCCGAAACGTGCCTACTCCATGGCTGTCCACTGTGTGCACCTGGCAATTAGACACAGCCATGTGTCTCTTTTAGGGAGCACCAGGGCCAGACTTGGCCTCTTCCCCACTTGGCTCTCTCTGCAGGAACGGCCATCATCTTTGTTGAGGGAGAGGAGGTAGCTCCAATCACTAGACAGTTTCACTTCCTTGGAAATTGGCATCATGTGATGTGTTGGAAAGAGTTTTATTAATCTGCTCTGCCAATCTCTGATGATTTGGTTTGGACAATTTAACTTCTCGGAGCTTCAAATCTCTCATCTACAAATGGAAAGATAACACCCACCTCAAAAATCGTTAGAACGATTGAATAAGATAATGTTTGAGGTATCAGGGACAGATCCTGGCATAACTACAAATGCAACAAATGCTAATTACTCCACTTAATTAGAAATCACTGACTTCCCTAGCAAGTCTTTCTCCACCTGGTGAGGGAGGGACTCTCAGCTTGAACTGTTGTCACTGTTGATAATCCCATAGACAAGAGGGTGACCCCGTTTTGGCATCACCATCAATCTTCAAACAACATGGGTCAGAATACTGGTTACATATCCACTGTCAGAGTGTGATAGTGTCCAGGGTGATGGGCTACTTTGACTTTGCTGTGTCACTTGACCACGCCTGTGTTGAGAGTAGACAGATAAAAACGACAACACAGAGGGGCCCGTTACTTGAGTGGAATTGATGCCAAGTGGTACAGGGACACGAGAGATTAATAATGGAAGCTTTGCAATGCTATATACAACTTCCAGTGAGAGCTTCAGCTTCTTAATCTGTCAGATTCTTCTATTCCTTTAATTCCATAACTCTAAGACAACTGCTTGTTTGTTCTAAACAACACAAGTAGTAAAATATTGTATATTTAGTATTAAGAAGAACGACTAAAGAAATAACATAAGGAAAGGTAAATTATCAGGAGCAGCATTCTCTAGGTCAGGGGTTCCCAACCCCCCAGTGGTCTGTGGCCTGTTAGGACCCAGGCCACATGGCAGGAGGTAAGCAGTGGGCTAGCAAGCAAAGCTTCATCCCACTCCCCATCGCTCATGTTACTGCCTGAGCTCCATCGCTCCCCCCCACTTTACCCTCCCTACTCACCCTCCATTCCCCCACCCCCCACCATGGAAAAATTGTCTTTCATGAAAATGGTCCCTGGTGCCGAAAAGGTTGGAGACCGCTGCTCTAGGTGACCTGAAGTAAGAACCCAAGAACATAAAAATAAAAATGCCAAAAGTTCCAGAGATCTGCTACACAGATACCTCTAGTGTGTTAAATATCTACCTTTAATTTCTATGAAGTGACCAGAGAATCCGGAAGAGTCTGGGCGAAGCAACAAGAAAGGAATCAGAGAAGTGGAACAGGGCTTCGGGAGACGGCCTGACAGACAGTTAGGAGATAGATAGACAGGGAAAGTACACATTGGAAACACACCACCAGGCAGGTGCAGAGTGATATCATATCCTCATAGCCAAAGTATAAGAGTAGCAATAATAATACAGCAGTCTGTAGTCTGTAGTGTGTATCACGCGCCTGTTCCAAGCACTCCATATATCATTAATCCTCACAAGAGTCCGATGAGATAAGGATGTGATATCGATCACATTTTGACACCAATTAGAGGTAACAAAAATAATGAGAGGGTCAAAGGCCACTTATTAAAAGAAATAACTTTTTCCCTAGTGATTTGCAACCTTCTTTTACCTATCGAATTGCCAATTTGACACTATCTTCATCTAGCACAGCAATTAAGTTTAAATGTTATCATTGATTTATTTTATGTAAAATGGTGAGAAATCAAGTGTCTCTGTAATAGAAGTTCCAGATTATCAGGGGCAGTCTTAGCACCCAGATCACTTGACAGCTTCTCTGGAAATTTCGTGTGGTACTTTGGGCCTTGTAAAGTGAACGACTTTGCCTCGCTGTTGCTTCAGAGTGCAAAACATTTAATTTATAAGGTTGCCAAGTTAGGAAATAAAGCACTTTCTATAATTAACACTCCCATTAGAATGTATTTCTTACTTTTCCAAGTTAATGTCGAAGATGACACCTAAAAGAATTAATAAAGGACTATCCAGAGATAGACCATAGATATTTCAAAGCATCAGATTTGATAAAGGATATCAGCTGACCACCATAGAAATATGATATATTAAGTAGAGTTGAGCTTTACCTCTAGTACATCTGTAATATACAGTGTTCTTTGCTCCATCTATCACTTTTTAAAGAAACTCTGGTGACAAGCTACTGTATTGCTTATTCCTCATGGCTACCTGGAGACGAGAAACACGATCTGCGAGGTGAAAATACTTAATCCATGTTCGTTAGAAGTTGAGAGCTAGACTGCAAGTCTGAATTTGCATATTACTTAATTCTTTGGACCAATTGGTTCTCTTTGAAATCATGTGTTTATTATGGTTTATATATTTTTCAAGTTAATGAAGAATCTTTAAAACGAAGGAGACTCACAAAACTGCCATTCTATATTTCATGACATTTATCACTCCCTAGTCCACGTCTACATGCAAATATATTTGATGTGTGTTTAACACACATGCATCTGACAGTCCCCAGCTTCAGGAATCACTCTCACTTTTAGTTCCCAAATACCAATAGTTGCAGGAAGGACAGTGTGTTATTAGATTTTCCTTCACAAAAGTTTCTGTACATCCTCCTAAATTCTCAGTGTTTTACAAATTCTGTTCTGCTGCAGAAGTGGCCTAGACCCAGTGATGTACTGGCTCTCCAGAAAAATATGTGTGCATTTATGTATGTACATAAGTTTATTATTAATTTCATTGCTATAAAATATGTATAACACAATTTACAATAATAATAAAATAGGCAATATACTTTTTATAGCAAATTCCATATAGCAGTGGATTCTCACAGAATGATTCCATCGATTTTTTTTGCAGAACTTTTGTGCCCATGGACAACATATGGTTGCAATTGACAAACAGGTGTGGTTCTGACATAAATGCTGGTTGATATTTTGGTTTATATTAAGGGATACAGCAAAAGTTAAACAATGAAAACATATGTCGGAGCTTCACTCACTTGGTTTTGGGCAATGTCTTCTGCTGTGCACTGTGAAATGGCTACAGACATGACCCAATTGAACTTTAATCTGGGTTTTTAACATTTTCTGTATCACTTTCCAAGTCCAGAAAGTCAACAAAGAATCAGCCCCTGTTTTGTTTGATTTCCGTGGTAAACACAGCCACCACGCCTGACTTCAGGCCACCCCCATGGCCGATCAGACGCGAAGAGCTGTGCAGCAGCCCCGCTCCATACACGGCGCCTTCACTGTGCAGGTACAGGAGACCTCAGGAGTGCCAGGGCTAGTCAAATGTAATAAAATACTTACGAAGTCATGCATTGTGAGTATTTGTTACCTTTATTTTTAATAAAATTTATTTAATCGTAAGATCATATAGTGCGTTTTAATAAAGTCTGCATTTAACAATGATCTCACAAAATTCCTTTTATGAACTGCTTTCAACACACTATTTCCTTGTCCGTGTTTCTACACAGAGTTCAAGTCCCAGCCTCTTTGAAAGACCCTCCTCAGTACTGCTGCCCACAGGGGAGGGGGTGCAGGGGGTTCAGGAGGTTTTTCAAAAAGGAAACAAGAACCAACATAGATGCACCTCTACTTACACTGAAGAGAAACTCATTATTATCCAGAACAGTTAAGCTCAACATATCTTCCTATTTCAAAAAAGGCATTTTTGCTTCATTGTGTCACAAAAGGCGCACCGAAGCATTCCCCTGCAGACGAAGGACCAATGTGCTCTGAGGACGAACTCTAGTTTCCACCTCAGAAGACAGACCCTGCTAATCACTTTTTAAATAGATATCCCTCTCTTCATAACCAGGGTTGGTTAAAAAAAATATGTACATCTACTTTATGTTCTAATGGGACCAATAGTACTATAAGTGTTATGTGTACCTAAAATATATACATATTGGAAATATGCGCAATTGTATTTTTCATAATGTTTCTTATTTTGCTTTTCCCACATCATATACTATAAACATTTCCCTATTATGTTTGTAATTTCCATTTTACTGGCTGCATATAATGTAGAATATTTCCTCCTGATTATAGTAATATTTACTTAGATTCATTTATTCATTTAGCAAAAACTTATGGAGAACCTACAAGCCAGATGTTTTTGTACAGGCAGATGATGGATGATGCATTAAACCATTGTGGTCCTCCTTCACATAGCTGACACTCTAGTGGGGAAGAGAAACATTATACTAAACATATAAATACTTACAAATTGGGATAAAAGCTGGGTGGAAAGGTCAGCATATGCTTGGAGGGATTAGCAGAGGCAAGACTATATAGGTTTTGTGGGGCTTTTAAGAAGATTAGATTTTATTCTGAGTGTAAGGGAAGCCTTTGAAGGTTTTAAATAGGGGGGCATGGAATGCAGTTTACATTTTTAATAGCTCTCTGTGGCTTTTATTTGGAGAGTGGGAGAATAGATGACTTTGAAGCTTGAGAAGATGCTGGTGGGTTGGACCAGTGTGGTCTCTGTGATGATAGAGTTAAGTGGAGATATCTGAAATGCCCTTGGTGTTAGAACTGACTGGATGTGGAAGCAATTGGGTGGAGGGTTTGAACAACTAGGTGAATGGAGGCATTTGTAGTACAGAGAGAAGGGGAGAGGAGGAGCAGGCTTGCAGATTGGTGGGTACTTAGCAGTGAATGGTCGAGGGTTCAGGATGGTTTTTTTTTTTCTTTTTTTAAACATAATACTTGAAAGTATGGTAAGATAAGGTTATTCTCTCTACTCTCTTTTCTGATGACTAACATAAAATGTAAATTTAAAGCCTCAGAGAGCAAATTAAAGAATACATCTCATAGGCAAGAAGATACAGAAAAAACAAAAGAGCCTGGGTAGCTATGAGAGGGAAGAAAAAAGGAAAATTTAAAAGAGTTTCTTTCAAATCACAAAGAAGCAATGGAAATATACCACATTATGAAATCCTGCAAAGGCTCACTAGTCATTGGCATAAAATGATTGAAAGCTTATAAGTTTCATGTATGTGATTCCCCCTACTAATTAAAAATGGCTTTTGCTTAAACCATGTAAGAGGCTGTGGGTTAAATAATGTCATAAATGGGGAAAAAAACTGGTTACAAATGATTTAGCTTATATTGAAGTTATATCTTAGATGATCTGAATTATGAAGCCTCTGAATAAGTTGCAACGATACTTTCAGTTTCTTTTCTAAAAATAAAAGTCCTTTTGCAATGTGACACCACAAATATGAATAGACCTGATTTAGTTACTCTCTGGCTACTGACGCGTCTAACCTGACTCATGCATTCTGGGCTCCAGAACCCTTGAGGGTGTCATCAATGTTCCCCAAATTCAGTCTTCTCTTTAACAGTGTCCTGAAATATTCTCTATGGGGGATTTCAGGAGTAGATCTAAAACATACATTTAAACATATAGGTATTCAGCAGACTCCACATAACCACACAGAATGCCACAGAGATATGTCTTTGGAAAAGTTGTTTGGCCTCTCTTAGCCTTCCTTTCCTTTTGTGCATTATAGGGACAATAATGGTTAATATATAGAGTTGCCTGAGGATTAGAAGAGATCCTATCTGTAAAGTGTTTCTCACCATGCTTGGCATAGAGGAAACTCTTAATAACTGGTAACTATTATTATTTTATTTACTAAGGTCAGTGTTATCATTCTGTTGTTTATCTCAAGTCTTCTTCCCCAATAGGGATTTGTCGAAAGCCTTATTTTATGTGCCTTAATAGATTTTTATCTTTTTTTCACTTTATTTCATAGTGTCTGCTTATCTTTTATTGGGAATTTCTCCTACACAAATTGCTGCTGGACAATCATTTATTTAGTCTGTACTATGGGACACAGGAGGCCCCAAATCAACAGGTGCAAGTTCTCTGCCATAATGGAGTGGGGTGGTACCAAGCCACCTATGCAGGATTTGCAAAACAATGTTCAAACTCCAGTTTTGTAACCCTTCAATCAATGCCCATCATAAAAAGAATTATAAAGTGTTATTTAGAGAATGCATGTGGAAAAGTTGTTGCAGTGCTGAGGCATTTTCTCTTATATTACCCCCCACTCTGGTCACACTCACCCAAAATTGAGAGAGAGTTGCTTTAAGGAAACCACTCTAAGAGATTGACTTCTGTTTTCTGTAGCCCTAGGTCAAACCTAGAAAGGTCCAAACTTATGAGGCCATGGCTGCTTAGATGTGTCTACAGCAGAGTGAGGAGAGGTGGTGGTAGTCTTAGGGAAACCTGAACTCCCAGAGTCCGTCGGAACAAAGGCTGGGTGAGGTTTGCCTCACAAGCTGATGGGGGACAATAAGAGACAAAATCTGTCCAGAGATGTTTTAGAATAATTTTCTCTAATAAGGAAGAGTGATGGGTCCTCAAAAGGGAGAGGTTGTGTGGAGTAGGTCACTGAAATGTGGGGATATTAAGGGACCAGACAGATGAGGCATTGCTTCTGTTACAGGAATTCAGGTGAAAAATCCTAATAATGGTGCTATGAAGAACCCCAGAAAAAGAGTTTAAACTTCTGTCAGTCCCAAAGAGACTTAGTTTTTGTGGACCTTGAGAAGGAATATATCTGCCAAGAAGAACTCCTAATGGTTAACTGGGCAAAAATTTATAACTAGTCTAGCGGTCATTGCTGACAGAGGCCTTTCACAGAAAAAGCTACAGACTGAGCTGCCAGTCTGTTGTAGTTTTCCTGCAATCTGAGCCAACCCTTATAAAGGAGTTCCTGGATCATCTTTTGACCAGTGAGCTGAGAACTTCCCCTTCCAATCAGAATTGTACAGCTATATCCTCATTTGCATCTTTACTGACCAATCAGAGTGGTTCCATAATAACCAATCAGAATGTATAATTCTGACCAATCAGGACAGTGCTAAATGAACCAATCAGACCTTATAAATTTGAATTCCTCGTTTACATAAAAATGGACCAATCAGGGACTAAGGCAGGAACTTCCTCTATAAAAAGGGGCCTGCCCTTTGTCTCCATGGGAGCACTTTCAGTTCTTCAGGAGGCTGTATTTCTCTGGTTTGCAAACTTTTTACCTGAATAAAATTTCTCCTTTTACTGAACCAGACTGGGGATTCCTGTTGGCATAAGATTGGTGGTAGACACCTTTTACTGACATTTAAGCCTGCAACAAGTCAAAGGAAACCAAGGGTAGAATACTAATATCAAGTAAGTAACACTTTTTCTGTCCCTTACCTCTTTTCTCTCTCTTGGCTTCTATCCTGGAAGAGCCTGTGCAGACCAGGGCTGGTAGAAATGAGGTGGGAAAGTAAGAAATAACTAAACCATTGTTGGAAGAGGTTATTGAAAAGACGTGACAGCCAAGTGACCTGAGAGCTGTACTTGGGCAATCAGAGGCTCCTTACTCCCGCCCCTGTCCCTGGAATGAACGTTCCAGCCACCATTCCCACAGTTGGAGCCATTTTCAAGGACACAGCCTCGGAGAGTGAAGGGTTGCTGAGACTATATAGGTGGCATATGTGACTGGTCTCTGTAATGAGGTCTGTCCAGAAAGTATCCAGCCACATACTAAGAAAAATAGAGGCATTTATTGAAGAAGATACAAGACACAAGACACATGGTACATAGGACAATGACACCTCAGTCCCCTTCAAAGTAGGCACCTTGGGACCTCACACAGTTCTCCCAATTGCCATCACCTGCCCCATCGTCTTTTCCTGAATCTCATTGATGGTCTGAACTCTCTTCCCTTTCAAAGGTGATTTTAGTTTTGGGAAAAGGCAGAAGTTGCAGGTCACCAAATCTGGGCTGTGGGTGGGCTGAGTCACCTGGGAGATTTGATGTTTCACAAAAAAACTCTGCACTAGATGTGATGCATGAGTAGGCACATTGTTGTGATACAGCTGCAAGTCACCAGTTGCCCATAGCTGTGGCCTGCTGAATCATTCAAATAGTTTCTTTGGAGGAACGTTCAGGCTTAATACAACATTTGATGCAGATCCGTTGCTCTACTGGCTCAGTCATTTTGAATGTGACAGCTACACAGTACACATGCTCACTCAATTGCGTCTATCGCCGCCACTGCCTAGTACAGTGAAGTCATCATTGTTCACCCATGCTCATTCCAGTGCACTCTCCTTGGCTTCCAGGTTACACCAATTTCATGCAAACTATTCTCATTATATTAACAATGGCTGGACTTTTTCTGGATAGACCTGGTGTAGATGCGGTGATTACTCGCTTTGCAGCCACAGAAGACAGTCCACACCAAAAAAGTCCCATTTAAATTCCTTTGTTAACTAAACCTGCCATCTACCTATGTGATCTGGTCTGCCTCCTTTTTATGTTTTTCCTTAGCCCTCCATGCAAGGGCCAGTTTGAAAGTCATGTCAGCAACTCCCAAGGTTGCAAACCAGCACCCATCCTCCTGGCGGAGGAGAAGAGAGGCTTTACTTTTGAATAATGTTTACTGAAATAGACATGTTAGTTACTGAAACAGGACTATTTTTTGGCCTGATAGTAACCAGTGTAGGTATATAAGTATGTAAGCATATATGTATGTGTATATGTATGTATGTATTTAGTATATACATATTATCTAAAAAGAGTGGGCAAGTTATGGAAACTGCCTGAGATTTTATTGAATGACGGGAAGAACAAACCCCACAGAATGGGTTTGAATGTCCATTTGGAGTTTGGGGACTCCTTTCTTGCCCCTCTGAGTCACATTTAGTCAGTCTACTGATTACGTTTGTACCTGACACTGTACTGACTAATATTTGCTAACATTTTTTAGACTAATCACATGCTAGGTGCATCATGTTTCAACACACTTTTCTTGGCCTATTCCACTTGTCATATTCACTGTCGTACCTGCCCTCTGTCAAAATACGGTTTTCTTACTTTCTGCCCCATAAGTCCTTGACACTCCCCTTGATAACCTAACACTTTCTGTACATTTATTTTAGTTTAAATAATTCCTTATTTAATTGTCCTTCTCTAATAGACTGTAAATGTGTGAGAATAGGTCTTCCTGATGTAGTGACTTGATAGTAAGGTATTTTCAGAATTATCTCCATTATGATCTAATGTGTTATTTTGTAGGTGAGTGATGTGAAGTTCAGAAGTAATGTGCCTAAATTCAATTAGCTGGTGGGTGGTGGAGTTAGAATACCATCTTTGGGTTGGAGTTGATCTCCCTAACTCTAAGGAGTGTGGGAATTTATATGGTCTACTCTCTCTGACAGAACAAACTTGATTGCTATGTAAACATCTCTTGACATTAAAAAACTCAAGACTTTAAACAACAATATAAAGTAACAATAAAGACTTCTATTCATGCATCATGTTACTTTAAATTGTTACACAGAATCCCAACAGGGTCTTAAAAAAACTCCAGTATATATCAAATTAAGCATAAATTCAAAAATTTGTTGGTCATTACTATATGTTTATTACCTCTTTTTCAAGAGCTAAGTGTTTTAATGTTCTGTGCATTTTAAGTCAGTAAATACAATATGCATTCATTCTTCACCTTAATTAAAAAATTTAACAAAATCTTCTGTTTTTTTTTTTTTCTTTCTGTGTAGTATACATTGTGTCAGTGTGGATATCAGGGCAAAACTATAGTCACTGCCTTCTCTTTGTCCCTCTACATTCAATTTCCACCATTTTCCACATTCTAATAGGGTGTATGGTGTCCACTGGTCCCAATCCGGAGCCTTTGGGTGGATTTGGCCAATGGGAGTCCTAGTTAGAGGTGTGAAGAAGCCAGAAAGGTGGGCGCAGGGTATTTGCTCCTCTGAGTCCTCCTTCGTGGAGTCTCTTTAGGCTGATTGTGCTTCTCAAACCCAAGTCATAGCTGCTCCCCAAATAGTCGTCTGTGTGTGACTCTGGTGATCCTATTTTTACCTGTCCCTTAGGGTTTAGGGGTGGTAATAGCTCTGCAAATCCTAATCCAGATTTATGGCATTATCACTTGTGATTCCTTTATACCTCCCAGCCCCAACACCTTGGTAATTATACCCCATATTAAATCCTCCTCAACACTTTTGTAAATTTGAATGTCATCTAGAGGTCATCTAGAGGGTGTGACCACCCATTGACCTGGGCAATTGGAGGCTCCTTACCTTCTCCCGACAAACCTTTCTTGGAATGTTCATTTTTCCCATGTTGCCACAGCCAAGGACATTTTCAAGGGCACAGTCTTGACAGAGTGATGTGTTGTTGAGAGTCTCTAGACAGTATACATGACTGAACCCAGTTAAGGCCTCTATAGAGATTTTGCCTGGAAAACTCCCGAGTTTACAAATGGACGGCCGTCTATGCTTATGGGGACCCTGATGGATAAACTGAGGTCAATCATCGTGAAATTTCAAAATATCAAAGAAAAAGAAGAGTACTTTAAAGCTACTGGAGAGGAAAAGAAAACAACAGGGACAAGGAATGAGAGCTAAGTTAGCGGAAGTCCCTTCAACGACACTTGCTGGTGGATGACAACAGAGTGATGGCTTAAATATTCTGATGGAGAATTATTCTGAATCTAGAATTCCATTCCCAGGCAAGTTATTTTTGATGACAAAATAAAAACATTTCGTATATTCAAGTTTATACCCTTCTTACTACAGATTTGTACCTTTCTGATAATCCACCTCTAGTGAAATATTGGTGAAAATTAAGAAAAAAGATTAAAACATTTTTAAACTGGGACTAAAGAGTATGATTAAAATATATCCTGTAACAACAATTTGTGCAGAGGTCTAAAAACTTAACTGTTTTCAATTGCAAAAGACAGAAGCCTCTACGAAGACACTGTTCATGAAAAAAGATGAAGTGGATTGTAAGCAATAGAATAATCAAAGGAAAATTGGCAACATTAGAGAAGCAACATTATTGTGTCAAGAAGGAAATAAAGGCAATTAGGAACTTCTAGAAAATTAAAGTTTTATGAGAAGTCATGGTCCAAATGTGAAGGAAATAAAGCTATTGCATGAATTAACCATGTTGGACCACTTTGATCTTGATAGTAGAAGCATTCTCCTTGGGAGGGAGGAGAGGTGGAGTTAAAGGTAAGAGCAGTAATATCTTCGTTGTGCATAACCGAGAGTCATATCTTCGTTGTGCATAACCGTACTCTCCACGGCTGATGAAACAAGATTAGTAAAAATAAAAAATAAAAAATGAGTGGGGACTAAGAATACAGAAAACAAGGTAAAATAAGTTGAAATCTATTCTTTCACAGCAGGAATCAAAATATAATACCTTAAGTTTTTATCTCCAGAAGTAAAACAGCTAATGTCTAGAAGTGCTGGTACCTACACATTTTCAAAAGCAGTTACCTTTAGGGCAGTTTCAGGGGATGCCTAGCAAGATAGTGAGGGATGGATGCTGTTGCTTTCCACA
>PVJI01026394.1:0-19066 GCA_004026765.1 Micronycteris hirsuta | reverse complement strand
AAAAAAAAAAAAAATTCAGGGATAGTTATCTATAAAACACTGTCATATATAATATCTTACTGATGTTTCACAATAGCCCAGAGAGATAGTTGTTGTTATTATGTAATTCTCACTCTAGAGATATGTCAACTGAGATTTTGAAAGATTAAATGACTCATCAAGGCCATCCAGGTAATAATGTCAAGGCAATCAAATTCAGGCTGGATTGAGCTTTCAAATCAAAATATGTACAATACGGTGAAAAGTAATTACTGGTTCCAGCCAAGAACTAGGACTACTTAGAAAGGTGTTTATGTCTAATAAGGTATTATGTCTAATACTAGGTAGCAAAAAGGAATTTTTAAAGAGCAACAGCAGCAGCAGTAAAGGTAGATTTCAAACTATAGGCAAAAAGAAAATATAACAACATCCCTGCAAACTATATATTTTCATTTTTCTCTAGTTCTTTTCTACCATCAAAGCAATATATCTAGGAGAAAGAAATTACAAATTCCCTAAACTCTGTTCATCTTTATGGTCTGTGGATTGAGGTTTAATACATATTAATATTTTATTAAAGTACTTAGGTCTCACCTTCACAAAATAAAAGATACATGTCTTAAAAGAATAATCACCACTTAAATGTAGAATTTTCTCCATAACAAACTGAACCTATTATCAAATGTAGTCTCTCACCACTTAGAAAAATCCAGCTTTTAATGTATAGTGATCATGAAATGGGCATCGACCAGAGTTGGAGTTCATTGTATGTCTCTGATCCCCACAATCTTAAGGACAAGCTTTGATTTATATTACAATTGAGAATGTGCCTCAAGATATTTTATAGGAAATTAATGTTTGGCTTTGGTATTCTTGTGGCTTGTAGCAATACTGTAGTTGGTAGCATAAACCAGGAAACCTACTAAACAGCGCATCCAATTTCTCTGTGGTTCCATTGCCCTCTAGTGGCTATTTTGAAACTAGTTATTAATAGTTATTAATAGCCTTCATAAGTCAGCAGTGGTTCCAAAGGCAGGATGGGCAGACCAGCAGCATCAGCAACATCCAGGAACTTCTTAGATATAGAAATTGCAGGTCCCACCTAAGATCTACTGAAAAGAAACTGTGGATGGAAATCTAATAGATCCTCCCGATAATTCTGATGCACACTAAGAATTTGAGAGCCACTAGAATAAGGAAAGCCTTCTATTTGTATTTCAAGCAGATATGAAAGTTTATGGTTGTATGTGAGCCTTAACTTTATGTGTCAGTTTGACTGGGCTAAGGGATGCCCAGATAGCTGGTAAGCATTATTACTGGGTGTATCTGTGAGGGTGTTTTTTCCTCAGGTTAGCATCCGAATTGGTAAGCTAAGTGAAGCAAATGTCCTCCCAGGTATGGGTGATATCATCCAATCTGTTGAGGGTTTAAATAGAACAAAAAAAGAGAGAACGGGCAAAATCTCTCTGTCAGCTTGCACTAAGACATCCATCTTCCCCTGCCCTCAGTCATAGGTGTTTCCAGTTCTCAAGTTTTCAGATCAGAGCAGGACACACACCATTAGCCCCCCGATTCCCAGGTCTTCAGACCTGAACTGAATTACACTATGGATTTTCATGGTTTTCCCTTTGCAGACAGAAGATCATGGGACTTTTCAGCCTCCATAACCACTTGAGCTAATTCCTATAATAAACATCCTCTTATGTATCTCTATATATAGAGAGAGATAGCTATAGATATAGATATATAATTTGTTGTTTCTTTGGAGAATCCTGACTAGTACATGATAATGCATATGAGTTTTCTTTCTGAGACTATTGCTCATAATTATTCCCATGCTTTTCTTAAATTTCCAAAGGCCTCTGATATGTGCAGAATAATATAGAAAAAGCATACAACATTGGCTGGTGTAGCTCAGTGGACTGAGCGCGGGCTGGGAACCAGAGGGTCCGGGTTCGATTCCCAGTCAGGGCACATGCCTGGGTTGCGGGCCAGGTCCCCAGTGAGGACCATGTGAGAGGCAACCATACATTGCTGTTTCTGTCCCTCTCTGTCTCCCTCCCTTCCCCTCCCCCTAAAAATAAATAAATAAAAATCTTTAAAAAAGAAAAAAGAAAAAGCATACAATTGGTTGGGGAGATTTAAAAGCGCTATAATGTCCATGACTGAATGCTATAGAAAAAAATACAATGAATAAAAGTTAATTCATTAGATACTTTTATGAAAATTTTTAATTTTATTGAATTTTTCCATTTTGCTTCCTTATGTGCCCCTCCCCCCACAATTACCTTTTCCTTTTTTGCTTGATCCCTCCACCCCCTAACCTATTCTCAGCATATCTGTCATCCTGCTCTCTGAGTCTGTCTCTATTTTGTTAGTTCATTTTATTCATTGGATTCCACACGTGAGTAAAACCATATGGCATTTGTCTTTCTCTGACTGGATTATTTCACTTAGCATAATGTTCTCCAGGTCCATCCATGATGTTGCAAAGGTTAAAATTTTCTTTTTTACACTCAAGTAGTATTCTGTTGTATAAATGTCCTATAGTTGTTTTATCCACTCATACAGTTGATGGACACTTGGGCCACTTCCATATATTGACAATTGTAAATAACACTGCAGTAAACGTAAGGGTGCTTATGTTCTTTCGAATTAGTGTTTTGGGTTCCTTTGGATATATTTCCAGAAGTGGGATCACTGGATCAAGAGGCAAATCCATTTTTAATTTTTTGAAGTATCTCCATACTGCTTTCATGGTGGTTGCACCTATCTGCATTCCACCAAAAGTGTAAAAGAGTACCCCTTTCTCCACATCCTCACCAGCACTTGTTGTTTGTTGATTTATTGATGATAGCCATTAGGAGAGATGTGAGGTTTATCTCATTGTGGTTTAAATTTGCACTCTCTGATGATTAGTGATGTTGAACATCTTTTCATATGTCTATTGGCCATCTGTATGCCCTCTTTGGAGAAGTATCTATTCAGGTCCTTTGCCCGTTTTTTTAATTGAATTTTTGGTATTGAGTTTTTTATGTTCTTTATAAATTTTGGATATTAACCCCTTATCAGATATATCAGCAAATATGTTCTCCCATTCTGCCAGTTGTCTTTTTATTTTGTTCATTGTTTCCTTTGCTGAGGGATTCCTTTGCTGTGCAAAAACGCTTTAGTTTGATGTAGTCCCATTTGTTTATTTTGTTGTTGTTGTTGTTTCCCTTACCTGGGGAGATATAACAGACAAAATATTACTAGGAGCAATGTCTAAGATTTTACTGCCTATGTTTTTTCTTCTGGGATTTTTATGGTTATAGGTCTAATAGTTAAGTCTTTAATCCATTTTCAAATTACTCATGTGTGTGGTATAATAAAGTAGCCTAGTTTTACTTTTCTGCACATCTGTCCAGTTTTTCCAACACCATTTATTGAATAAACTATCTTTGGCCCATTGTATGGGCTTACTTTCTCTGTTGAATATTAATTGCCTATAAAGTATGGATTTATTTCTGGGCTCTCTATCCTATTCCATTGAGCTATATGTCTGTTTTTATGCCAGCACCATGCTGTTTTGATTACTATGGCCTTATAGTATAGTTTGACATTAGGCAGCGTTGATTCCTCCAACTTTGTTTTTCTTTCTCAGGATCACCGTTGCTATGCAGGGCATTTTGTGGTTCCATGTAAATTTCTGAAATATTTGTCCTAGTTCTGTACAATATGTCATTGGAATATTGATAGGAATTGTGTTGGATCTATAGATTACTCTGGGTAGTGTGGACATTTTAATGATGTTAACTCTTCCTATCCACGAATACCGTATGTGCTTCCACTTATCTGTATATTCAATTTCTTTCTTTAGTGTCTTGTAATTTTCTGAGTACAGGTATTTTACATCCTTGGGTAGAATTATTCCTAGGTATCTAATTCTTTTTGAAGCAATTGTGAATGGGGTTGTCTTCTTAATTTCCCTGTTAGTTCATTTTATTTATATATATATATATATATATATATATATATATATATATATATATATAACTGAATGAAATAGAAAAAATAAAATGAATAAAAGTAAATTCATTAGATATTAAACATTCATTTAAGAGCTTGCTAACTAACCAAACACCTGAGCAGAATCTACCAATTAGTTTCTTGGCTATAAATCAACTGAAAAATGTCTGTTGAATGGAATGACTATTCAATCCAGGTCTGTGCAGGACATTTAATGTTCAAGCTCATTAGTAGATGCATATAGTTTTATAACCATTTTTCCCATTATACAATTGCTACTTCCATGTTTATTGTAGCATTAATCACAAAGCCAAGAGGTGGAAGCAAGCCACTGATCTATAAACAGAGAAAATGTGAAATAGAGAAAACATACAATAGAATACCATTCAGCCTTAAAGAAAAAGATAATCCAGTCACATGCCACAATATAAATGAATCTTGAGAACATCATGCTAAGTGAAATGAGCCAGTCACAGAAAGACAAATTCTTTTTTTTTAATCTTCTTAATTTATTTTGTTCTTATTTGGGCAGCTATATATCTACCATTTAAAAATAACAACTACAACAGCAACACAACAACATAAGCACAAGATGAAAAGGCAGAAATCAGTGAGGTATAACTGAATACTAGTGCAATCCTGCGGAAAAAAGGAAATGGGAAGTTTCATCTATAAAGGATATATTCGATTTATGAAGTCATTAAAAATGATTAGTTCACACAGCTCTCAAGGCTGTTTCAAATGAAAATTTCAGATTTTGGCTTTTGTGGAACTATAGCAAAAGGAACTAAAACTTGTATCGCAGTATTCCTTTCTCCATGCCCAACATTGCCAAAATTATCAAACCTTTTTAAACAATAGTTTATTGGAAATGATGTTGTAATAATGAGCAGGTCACCTGGGATCCAGTCCCAATTGGCTACTAACTATGAAGACCTGGAAATGGTTTCCTCCTGGGGCTCATGTCCCTCATCTATAAAACAGAGAAGCGGGACTCTGAGAAAGACAAATACTGTATTATTCCACTTATATATGGTATCCAAATCAGTCAAATTCATAAAAACAAAAAATATAATTGTGATTGCCAGGGTGTAAAAAGAGAGGGAAATGGAAAGTTGTTGTTCAGTGGGAATAGAGTCTCAGTTTTGTAAGATGTAAAAGTTACAGAGATGCATAACAAGGTGAATATAGTTAACAATGCTGAACTATACACTAAAAAATGGTTTAAATGGTAAACTTTGTTTTTCCTCTTCCCCTCCCTTCCCTTTTCCTCAACTCAGTCTGTTTCCAACTAAATATATGCACTGAATTAAGGAAAATACAGGAGAGAAGAATGAGTGTTCTCGTCACTTCCCTTTGCAGTTCTCCACAATAGGTTCCTCAGTTCTACTTCAGGAAAATGGGCAGAAAGTTGAAGGAAAGCTCAATTCCAGCCTTCTAATTATGGGAGCTATACCATTTCTTCCAATTCAGGCTCAAAATGGCTACTCTGCTAGACAACAGGCAAATAACTAAGTTTTTAAGATCTTCAAAACCAAAGGAGAAATTAATTTAAATAATAAAAATATTAATATATGCTCACATTCATAAATAATGTGCCATAACTGATCTCAAGTTAAAGAAAGCAAAAATAAGAAACAACACATACATACACACATTTTCTTTACTAATCAATGAAACGAAAAATAAGAAAATATTTCTCATAAATAAATAGCTTATTCCATTAGGAAATACTTCATTCTACATTCTATTTGAGCTGGTTTTCCATCAATTTCATCAAGTTTCATTTCTTCACTTCTGTTTGGGTGCAAAGTCCCATAATAAACAATAAGAAGAATAATTCCAAGTAGAAGAGTAAAAGCTGTAATAACACTGATAGGTATAAAATAGTCTGAATTAAAAATAGAAAGTGGGCACAGCCACAACGCAATCAATATCCCCAATGTTGCCAGTACCCTTACAATATAATAACAAGACATTGGGCATTTGGTATTCTGTCCCTTAATATTAAAAAATGTAAAAATAAGAATAAATCCAACAACAATCCTGTATAAGAACTCCATACTCATGGAAACACAAAACTGAGTTTGGTTTTTAAATGCCCACAATATACCTAAAAACCAAAGAAATAACAACAGACATAAAGTAATCTTAACATTTAAGAAAAAAAGAAGTACAACACTCAGCATCCAAGATAATAATGTAAACAACTTATAAAAGAGATATGTGAGTTTAGGACAGAGCCCAGTAAGGAGATTTTTATCAGGCAAGGATTTTCTTAAAGCTACTTGATAATCAACAGTCGCCCAAGAAATAGCACAGCAAGAGACGATGATGGCTGCATCTATAAAACAAAAAAATTTTAAAAGATATATTGTTATAGCAAAAATAATAGCAATATTGAATTACTATATGCCATGCTTTATCTGTATGTACACACACTCAGAAACATATGTCAGGCACTTCATATACTCACCTCATCCAATTCTTTGACATATATATTAATATTCTCATATTATATATGAAGACTTAATGCTTGGAGAATATAGTATATTACTTAACCCAAATTACACAGCTAGCAAGTTGCAGACGGTTGAGATTTGAATCTAAATCTGCCAAAGTCCAAAGTTAGTGTACTTCACCACTGCACTAAACCGCATTTCAAGATTCTAAATAAATTGTACAAATTTTGGACACACTTTTTTTTTTTGAGGAACTGGTACAGTGAAAATACATACTCTGGAAATTCTCTGAGACACTATAGTTATGAGCTTTGACCCTAGGCATATACCTAATTCCCTAAAACAGTATCAAGGGTGGGGTGGGGATATTTTACATAAGTATGAGTTGAGTATCAACAAGCTCAATTCCCCGTATCTTTAAGATGATGGATCAAATAAACATGTTCTAAAAAACATACACATTTCTATAGGTTTGACATCTTTATTCCATTTTTTTCCCCAACAAATAACAGAAGAATAAGTTCATTACTACTTTAGAAAAGCATGGTCATTAATCCCACTGTCAAAGCTGAGACTTTTATAAAACTGCATCCAGACTACACCTATGTTGACCAATGTGACTGTATTTTGAGAAAGGGCCATGAAGAGTTAATTAATCCAGCTTTATGGATTAGAATTTCTACCATATATCCCTCCCTTGTGAGGACCCTGAGTTTTGTTTTCAGCCGTTCAACACCCTGGGAAGCTATCAAAACTGAATCTGCTATTTATAAGGTTCTATAAAAACCTCAGGGTATAAATGCCTTCCAAGTGCCACTCACCCCTTCTGATTTCCTACTTTAATGCATATTTTGGCCTGTTATATTAGATTGTATCATGCATGCTTTTGAAAACATTTATCCAATACTTGTAGATATTTTCAGAGGGAGGGTTGATTCAAATAATTTAGCCTTTCACTGGTAAAGTTCATTTGTTTTTCATCTGCTTTCCATCTTCTAAACAGTTGTTGATATTTTTTCATTCTTTTTTTGTTGTTGTTCAATTACAGTTGTCCCATTTTCCCCCATTGCTCTCCCCTGCCCGGCCCACCCCCTTTCTCCCACATTCAAGTTGTTGATATTTCTAATCTGCTATTCTACTCTGTATTCTCTTTGTTCTTGTGGACTTATATTATTTTTACTCCTTTACTCTCCTTATTAGTGTGATTTCAGGAAGGAGCAAAGATAAAAGAATATGTTCGGTCTTCTGAAGTACTTCTACATGTAGCCTTATTTTTTTTTAACATTTTGAGTTATTCTTCCTGATTATCAGAACAATACATGGCATTTGGAGAAAAAAATTGGAAATTCAGAAAAGTACAGAGAAGATTAAATAAATTTATTCATAATCCCACTACTCATAAGCAGCCATAGTTAACATTTTCATATTTTATTTTAGGCATTGTTCTATATAATAATTTCTTTGTATCCTTAAAAGTATGCTGATAGAAACTTTTATAAACTGCTTTTGGCCTGAATTTTATTTTAGAATTACTCTCCTATGTCATTAAAAGTTATCACTATTTCCACTGGCTACATAATTTTTTGTAGTAACAGTATACAGTAACTTACTTACCAATTCTTCTTTTGTTAGACAATTAGATTACTTCTCATTTTTTGCTATTTTTTAACTAATACCCTCAACTTCTTACTTCAAGGAGAAACTAAAGAATGAGGGTAGAATCATAGTATGAAGATAACAGTCACTGGATCCCATTGCTGATCTGCATGTTATGAACTATTTGAAATCATCGGCAAATCTATCATAAGACAGGCTATAAACTGAAATGTTGAACTTCAAGTTTCGGTAACTATATGACACAGAACACCAAATTACCAGCCCACAAATTATTTGCATCACAAGGAAAAAGAGGTCTCACACACAGTACATTCATTTCAGGTCTTACTTACAACCAAAAAAAATAATAATAATATTAGAAGGGGCTACAATCTAGAGGTCTATGGGAAATCAGGAACAGAAAGACTGTTCAGGGGAATGAACTGGTCTCACAGGGAGTCTAGTATAGTGGGAACTCCAAGAAAGATGACAATCTGGTCCTCTGAGATGAATCCAAGTCTGCATGCAACCTTAGTCATTAATGAAAACTGAAACTATCATTTAGCAAAAAAAAAAAAAAAATTGTTTTTTAACATCTCAAATTAAACAGCTATAAAAAGTTTCTTTTTTTAATGTTTAAATTACTTTATTATCGTTCATAAAAGTTTCTTAATGGAAATATCAAACTGTCCTTTAAAACTGAATATCTTACCTTAATAAGGAGATATGCTATAATAGAGCAACATATTGGCTAACTTTCATGAGTTCTGTAGCACTTGCACTTTCATCTAATGATTCTAATGCTGGAAATTTACCCTATGAACATACTTCAAGCATGCAAAATGACTCATGCATAACATTATTCACTGCACCATTTTTGCAATAGTAAAATATTAGAAACAACCTAAATTAACATAAAAAGTGGCTTCTTAAATGAATCATGATATATCCATAATCTGTAATATTATACAGGTAATACAAATGAACGAGGGAGCTCTTCTGTGCTGCTATAGATAGATGTCCAAGATATACTGCTAAATGCAAAACACAAAGACAGTTTTTATATTATGTTACTATTTCTGTAAAAGGAGGAGCAGGAAGACGGAGGGAGAGAGAGAGGGAGGAACAGAGAGGGAGAGACAGAGAAACAGACAAAGAGAGAGAATTAATATAGGCTTTTTAAAATTTTTTCTGGAAGAAGCATCAAAAAACTTACAAAAGTGTCCTTTCTGGGCAAAGAAAGGAAGGGATGAAGGGGGAGGAAGACAACATGTCTTTATATATTTTTAAATATTTAAACCATGTACTTCTTTTTTAAAAAATAAATAATTCTGTAAATAAAAACAATTTAAAAATTCTAAAACCTACCAAACAGTCATGTAGTTAACATAAGACCTCAGTGGCATCCATCTAACAAAGGCTATTAAGAAAGACTTACACTGACTGAAATTTGCTTGACCATGTTCCAGAAAGATATAGAGCTGAAGAACAAGTTGTGGACAGCCTTCCAGGTAGGTTTCAAATAGCCTGAGCATGCTCAAATCAGTCATTCGATCTATAGCTTCTTTATGTGGATCAATTTGTTCTTCTATGAAGTTATCAGTTTTCCTACTATATTTGAAAGCCACATAATAACCCTTTTTCAAGGCAAACCAATACCTGTAAAGTAAACATAAACATTTATCTTCAGTAATATATACTTTATAGCATGTATGTTTTTTTTTAAGATTTTATTTATTTTTAGAGAGAGGAGAAGGGAGGGAGACAGAGAGGGAGAGAAACAGCAATGTATGGTTGCCTCTCACATGGCCCTCACAGGGGACCTGGCCCACAACCCAGGCATGTGCCCTGACCGGGAATCGAACCGGGACTGTCTGGTTCCCAGCCCGCGCTCAATCCACTGAGCTACACCAGCCAGGCAGCATGTATGTTTATATACACAATAATTTTTTTAAAGTAGCATATGTTTAAGTACAGATTTTCCCCACAAACTTTCTCTACTACAAATTTCTTCTCATGGTTGCTTTATAGAGATTCATACTCCATAAACTTCTCTATTATCCTCACCCAAGGACATGCTTATTGGTTTTAGAGAGGGAGGGAAGGAGAGAGATAGGGAGACAAACATCAATGTGAAAGAGAAACATCGATCAGTTGCCTCTTGTATGTGCCCCAACCAGGGACCGAATCCACAACCTAGGCATGTGCCTTGACAGGGAATTGAACCCGCAACTTTTCGGTTTACTGGACGACACTCCAACTGAGCCACATCGGCCAGGGCAGGACTCCATAAACTTTTATTTCATGTTTGATGTTCCATTTTGTGCTGGCACTGTTAAAAATATATGACCTCATTTCATCCTCACAATAATTATGTGAGATGAGTATGTATTATTCCCATTTTACAGCTGGGGAAACTAAGGCTGCAAACAGTAAAGTGATTCACTGAGAGTTACACAGAGAGTGAAGGGCAGACCTAGAGTCCAATCCAAGATCTGATGATTCCTAGTCTTAACCACTACTTATTGAAAGACAAACTGCAATTTTCAACTCATGCAATTTATCTTACATATAAGACAGATACATGCCCTTATGATAATGTCGATGTTGAAGATGATATTGAATCTTCTTTCAATTTAATCTAGCAAACAATTACTCATTTTCTGCATGGCACTGGTCTCCTTGACTATTACCATCCTAGAAAATACATAAAATATCAGAGCATCCTTTCTCGGGCTCTTCTTTTGAAAGAATTTTAAAATGAACATAAGTCATCATCATGCAAAGAAAATTAATTTTATTTTTTTAATCTAAGATTGAGATACTTACTTAGAAAAAAATCTGAGTCTAGGAATAAAGCAACCAGTGATATAGCACAAAGTTTATCAAAACTCTTAATCTACACCGCAGTTTCCTCATATATAAAATAAGGGCAGTGGATATACAAGGGTGGGCAAAAGTGTATTGAAATATCTATTTTCATTGATCATTGGTTAAATTACCAGTCATTATTTCCTAAAAGATAAATAATAAGTAAAGATACAAAATAATAATAAGACTAATAATACAAATACTATAATAATTAATAGATAATAATGCAAGAATAAATTCTGTTTCATGTACTCACAACTATACATCTACTTTTACCCCACTCTGTATATCCTGTTTCAACCTGCTCCTTCTATTAGTTTTTTCCATTTCAGTAAACAGTACTAACATTCACCATGTTGCTCAGACCAAAAACGTGAGAAAAATTTCCAACTCCTTTCTTTTTCTCATACCCTATAAAAATTGGATATGAGCAGGTTCCTTGGTTCTAACTTAAAATATGCCCAAATCTAAACACTTATCATTTCCACTGCCATCAACCTAGTTTAGGCAGCCAACATCTCTGGCCTGGATTACTTCAATAGCCTCATAACTGGTCTCTATGATTCTACTCCCGATTCTTACACATCTTCTCTCTACACAGCATCTACACTGAACCTATTCAATGTAATTCTGATGTCACTCCTCTGCTCAAAATGTTCCAATGATTTCCATCACTTAGACTAAAACCCAAATCCTTACCATATCTTGTAAGTCCCTCCATGATCTGCCTCCTGCACACACTACTATCACTATCTTTCTAATTCCTCCCACACTTCCAGTGTACCCTTCTTGCTGTTTCTGAAAACATAAAGGCTTTTGTCTTTGCTACTACTACTCCCTCTCAACACCAGATACTTTACAATATCACTCTTTAACTTTGTGAAGCTTTAAGATACATGAAGCAAAGACTGTCAAATGTAAAGGAAGAGAAAGATAAATCCAAAAACTTATTTGAAGATTTTAACACTAATCTCTCAGTAATTGAAAGAAAAAGTAGGTCCTCCCCCACATAAAATCAGTAAAAATATACAAGATTTTAATACCACTGCCAGCCAAATTGTCCTAATTTACATTTGTAGAACAGTATCCTCATCAATGGCAAATTACAAATTCTTTTCAAATACAGAAGAAATATTCACCAAGTTAGACTATATGCTGGCCATAAAACAAGTCTCAAATTTAAGAAGACTAACCATATAAAGTGTTCTCTGACCAAAACAAAATTAAATGAGAAATCAACAAGATACCTAGGAAAATCCCTAATATTTAGAGGTTGAACAAAAAGGCCCAGATCCTAAAGTATCATAAATATTGCACCTTAGGACATTTTAACAGTACTAGATAATCTTTCTCTAAGGCATTTTAAATAGAAAAATAGGACTTCTGGCATAAATGGTAGGTACAAAAAAGACAGAGGAAGGTTAAGAATAGCATGGGAAATGTAGAAGCCAAACAACTTATATGTACGACCCATGGACAGGAAGTAAAGTGGAAGAATGATGGTGGGAAGGTGGGTGCAAGGCAGAGGGGAATAAAGGGGAGAGAAAAATGGGACAACTCTAATAGCATAATCAACAAAATATACTTTAAAAAATAAATAAATAGGTAAACAGAAAAATACATAGGAAGGAGGGTTCAACTATTTAACTCCTATTAAGAAACTCTATAAAAAGGGGCCTAAACATCTGTGGGAGGAAGGAGACTAATCTCCCATTGTACTCTTTTATACAGCTTAAACTTCTTTTAACCATGTAAGTTAAAAGAGGAAAAATAATTTCCATATTTTAAATAAGTAATTCAAACGTCTATCATATATCGATCAAAGGAAAAATCTCCTTTGGCAAAGAGAGAAGCTTTATTACAAATCATGCAGAAAATGGAAATGCAGAAGTATCATCTAATTTACATTCTGGAAAATGAAACATTCTATTCCAAAGACTCCTGAGCAGAAGAGCATACTTAATAGCAATAGACACTTCTACCTGATAAATAATACATGTTGATATGCTTTGTCTTTCAACTACCAACACAAACTCAATTTCCTTATTCTCTAAGGAAATAAATCCATAATTAAACAAATCTCAAAGTTTTCCATAGTTAGTCTGAACATATCCTTGGATAATTTGGCCCATTTTATGAACAGTTTTAATTTTGCTTACTTCTCACTATTTGTCTCAATATTATGCCACTTTCTGCACTAAGAAAATATACTGAAAAAGAAAAAGACAAAAAGAGGAAGGTGTCTTTGTTTATCTACCCGGAATTTTTGCTAATAACCAACCTGATTCAATTATTCTTTTTCTTTTTTTAATTGTTTAAATAAGCAAAAAATTTACAACTCAAAAATCAAAAATACTAAAAGTTATTCAGTGAAAAAAAACTAATCCCACTTCTACTACCCAACTACCCAATTTTCACCCTCCCCCATGACCACAAGAAATCACCATTGCTAGTTTCATGTATACCCTTCTAGAGTCTCTGTATGTGTATGCAAGCAAACATACACATGTTAACACAGATTGCAGCATATTATACCTGCTGTCTATACCTTGTCTTTTCACTTAAGAATACATTTTAGAACTTCTGGCCAAGATGGAGGTATAGGTAGACACACTGTGCCTCCTTGCACAACCAAAAGAAGGACAACAATAATTTAAAAACAAAAAAACAGCCAGAACTGACAGAAAATCGAACTATATGGAAGCCTGACAATGAAGGAGTTAAAGACAACACTCATCCAGACCAGTAGGCAGGGCAGAGTCCGGCAGCTGGGGTGGAGAGGACTAGCAGCAAGGAAGCGGCTGGAGGATAGGGCAGGCAAGGCAGTGGCTGGCGGACCCAGCAGGGCTGCGGATGGTGGACAGGGCGGTCCCTCATTCTCACTCAGATAAACCGAGAGAAACAGCTGGGGAGTGAGACAGACCTTGCAACCCAGGGTTCCAGCACAGGGAAAGAAAGACTAAACCAGTGGTTGCAAACACCTGTGGGGGTTGAGGAGGCAATGGGAGAAACTCCCAGCCTCACAGGAGAGTTTGTTGGAGAGACACAGAGTCCTAGAACATACACAAGCCCACCCAACTGGGAATCAGCACAGAAGGGCCCAATTTGCTTGTGGGTAGCAGGGGAAGTGGCTGAAATCCGGCAGAGAATGGAGCAAGCACCATTGTACCCTCTTGGACCCCTACCCCACATACAGCATCTCAATGCAGTGAGGAGGGTTACCCCACCCTGGTGAACACCTAAGGCTCTGCCCCTTATATGGAACAGGCACGCCGAGACCAAAAAAATGGCCCAAATGAAAGATCAGATCAAAGCTCCAGAAAAAATATAACTAAGCAATGAAGAGATAGCCAGCCTATCAGATGCACAGTTCAAAACACTGGTAATCAGGATGCTCACAGGATTGGTTGGATTTGGTCGCAAATTAGATGAAAAAATGAAAACTATGTTAAGTGAAATAACAGAAAATGTACAGGGAACCAATAGTGATGGGAAGGAAACTGGGACTCAAATCAATGGTGTGGACCAGAAGGAAGAAAAAAACATTCAACCAGAAAAGAATGAAGAAACAAGAATTCAAAAAAATGAGGAGAGGCTTAGGAATCTCCAGGACAGCTTTAAACATTCTAACATCCGAATTATAGGGGTACCAGAAAGAGAGGAGGAAGAGCAACACATTGAAAACTTATTTGAACAATAATGAAGGAGAACTTCCCCAATATGGCGAAGGAAATAGACTTCCAGGAAGTCCAGGAAGCTCACAGAGTCCCAAAGAAGTTGGACCCAAGGAGGAACACACCAAGGCACATCATCATTAAGTTACCCAAGATTAAAAATAAGGAGAGAATCTTAGAAGCAGCAAGAGAAAATGGGACAGTTACCTACAAAGGAATTCCCATAAGACTGTCAGCTGACTTCTCAAAAGAGACCTTACAGGCAAGAAGGGGCTAGAGAGAAGTATACCAAGTCATGAAAGGCAAGGACCTACATCCAAGATTACTCTATCCAGAAAAGCTTTCATTTAGAATGGAAGGGCAGATAAAGTGCTTCTCAGATAAGGTCAAGTTCAAGGACTTCATCATTACCCAGCCTTTATTATATGAAATGTTAAAGGGACTTATATATAACATGGAAGGATATCAACAGGGGAGTGGGAAGGGGAGAGAGGAGGAAAAAGTACAGAGAACAAGTAGCATAAGAGGTAGGTAGAAAACAGACAGGGGGAGGTTAAGAATAGTATAGGAAATGTAGAAGCCAAAGAACTTATGTGTATGACCCATGGACAAAAACTAAAGGGAGGGAAATGGGGGGGTGAGAGGGGAATAAAGGGGGAAAATGGGACAACTGTAATAGCATAATCAATAAAATATATTTTAAAAATAAAAAAATACTGAGAGAAATGTAGAAATCTCCATCCTACAAAATTATGCTTCAAAAGCAAAGGAGAAGGTCATCAGTGAGATGGAGTAGAAAGTTCTAATGCATGTCTTTCCACTCCCCAAAAAAACAACGGGTAAACAACTACAAGGAGGTGGGTCCCAGATGGCACCACAGGAGGATTCAACCCCACTGAGGAACACACCAAATATACATACACATTTAGAGCAATTCTTCCTAAGAGACAACTGAAGGCCAACTGAACAGATTCTGCATAACAAATAAGAGAGTGAGAAAGACAGAAACATAGAGAAGGTTGGGGAACTGTAAGAGTTCTCCAGGATCTGAGAAACCTGTGAACGCCATTGTTTACATTCTCCCTACACCTAGACAGTGCGGGCAAGAGCCAACCTGCAAGATCACCATAGTGCATTCCCAGACACCCTGTCCTGAGCTCACTCCAACGAGACCAAAAGGGCACCACAGCACACACGTGCCAGGCTGCCCAACCCAGACCCTGCTCCAATCACAGACAACAAGTTAACAGGAAGCTGCCACACACATGTGCATACTGGGCTACCCCATCCAACATAGGGGCATAAACATATAAAGCAAAAATTAAAAAATTAACAGACATAGAGGGAGAAATTGTCAGTATTACAATAGTAGGGGACATTAATACCCAACTTACATCAATGGATAGATGATCCAGACAAAAAATAAAGAAGCAAAGGTCTTAAAAGTCACACCAGACCAAATTCACTCAATAGACATTTACAGAATATTTTTACCAAAAACTACAGAATACACATTGTTTTCACTGTGTATTCTGCAGACTAATGTGATTAGTCTCCATGACTAATCACCTATTAGGTCACAAAACAAGTCTCAAAAAATTCAAGAAGACTGAAATCATATGAAGCATTTTTTTCAACCACAATATTATGAAATTAGAAAGTTCACAAGAAATAAACTAAAAAAACCCACAAATACATGGAGACAAATGACATGCTACTAAACAACCAATGGATCAAAGAGGAAATCAAAAATACCTGAAGACAAATGAAAATGAAAACACAACTCTCCAAAACCTTTGGGATGCAGCAAAAGCAGTTATAAGAGGGCCTTTCATGGCTATACAGGCCTACCTCAAGAAACAAGAAAAATCCAAATAAACAACTAATCTTTACATTTAAAAAAAACTATAAAGAACAACAAACAAAATACAAAGGAAGCCCTGACTAGCATGGCTCACTTGGTTCAGTGTTGTCCCACAAAGCAAAAGGTCACCACTTATATTCCCAGTCAGGGCACATACCCTGGGTGCAGACCCAGTGCCCAGCTGGGACACACACGAGAGGCAACTGATTGCTGTTTCTCTCAAACATCAATGTTTTTCTCCCTCTCTTCCTCCCTCCCTTTCCCTATATCTAAAAATAAATAAATAATATCTTCTTTAAAAATTATTTTAAAAATCCAAAGTAGAAGAAAGGAAATAATAAAGATCAGAGCAGAAATAAAGACTGAAAAAACAAGAGAAAAATTCAATGAAACTAAGAGCTGGTTCTTTGAACGATAAACAAAATTGACAAACCTTTAGAGAGATTCATAAAGAAAAAAAGAAAGAGGGTCCAAATACATAAAATAAAAAATGGCCCTGGCTGGTGTATCTTGGTGGATTGAGTGCCAGCCTGCAAACCAAAGGGTCAGCGGTTCGATTCCCAGGCAGGGCACATGCCTTCTTTGTGGGACAGGTCCCTGGTAGGGGATGCGCAAGACACAACCACACATTGATGTTTCTCTCCTACTCTTTCTCCCTCCCTTTTCCTACAAAGAAATAAATAAAATCTTTTTAAAAAATGAAAGAGAAATCACATCTGACAACATAGAAATATAAAGAATCATTCGAGAATACAATTACAAGCCAACAAATTGAACCTAAAAGAAATGCATACATTTCTAAAAAGATACAACCTTTCAAGACTGAATAAGGAAGCACCTCAAGCCATGAGTTTAAGTGTAGACCCCATCTTACAAAAACTCTAGACATCTCCTAAGAATAAAATCAAAGCCTCTACAGATGACTTGGTGAAGGCTTTACAATTAATTTTTTCAAGGTCAGTGACCAGAACATTATCATTGATACTAGGAAAACAACGCAATGTGAGTACCCAATAGTAAAAGCAAAGTCAGTAGTAACAAACCTGAAAAAGGTTCAGATGTTAAAATTGTAAATGAAACAACTATGCTTACTATGTTTAAAGACACGAATGGCAAGTCCGAATATCTGCAGTGAACAGGAAACTAGAAAAAGTGACACAGTGCACTTAGAAGAACTAAATATAGCTTCTAAAGATAAAAATTGTAATAATTAACATTTAAAACTAAATGGTTAGTTATAATAACATTTTGACCACAACAAAAGAAAGTACTAATAATAAAAGTCATGAAAAAATTACACAGAATGTACCATAGTCAAAAAATAAAAATTTAAAATAACTGAAATATAAAAGTCATGTTAGATACAATGAGAGGTCTAACTTTCATTTGTTAGCTGTCCTAAAAGCAAAAAACCAGAAATATAGTAAAGGAAATGTTAGAAAATAACGACCAGAATTGTGCAGAACTGATAAGTTTCAAAGAATCATGAGGAGTAGCAAATCCCAAGCTAGAGAAATAAATTTACACCTCAATATATCATAATTAAACTTAGAACACCAAAGATAAAGAGGAAAATCAAATTATAAAAAACTTAAATAAAAATAAAATAACTAATATAAAGAGAAATAGAGAAAGCATAAGAGCAACCAGAGAAAATTAAAAAAAAAAAACCTTTGAAAAGACTGACACCTAATAATTCAAGAGAAACAATGAAAACCAAAGACAAGAGAGTGTAAAACAAAGAGAGAAAATAACCAAGTTCTTATCTAGAATTCCATAGCCACTAAAATATCTCTCAAGAAAGATGATGAAATAATGACATTTCTAGACAACCAAAAATTCAGAGATGGTTTCACCAAAAGACTCCCAGTAGATGCAATTCTCAACCTCAGGGAAGCAGAAGAAAGTGACAGTGATCCTGAAAGTCTGAGATTCAAAAAGCAATAAAAAATAAGAGAGTAGTAAAAATATATGGCTAATATAATCAAAATTTAATAAAATTTAAGTATATAAAACAGAAATAATGACACAAAAATATGATCTAGTGAGACTAAACACAAAAATTAAAATACCAGCAACATGGTATCAATACATGGTATCAATACATGGAATTCAAGTGGTTTGAGTCTTTATATTGTTTATGAGAGCAATAAAGGTTCTTTTCAACTTTAGACTTGGAATAATTTAAGACTGAACATTATGGGATAACTCAAGATTGCACTTTATGGACAATGCTTCTATGTAGGATATAGTATATTGGAGCAGACCAATACTCCTGCCAAAACAACCAAATAAATTGGAAACTACGCTAATGTTTCTGCAGATACTTATTGCCTGAAGGTACTCACTGATTCTGTTACTTGGGACAAGATGTTGAAAATCTGGATATTTCCCAGGCAGAGAGCTGTTGTTAGAAAACAGACAAAATAGCAGTGATTTTAAAGATCTTGTAGGACTGAAGACAAGGATCTCAAAAGTACAGCCAGTTTTTTCCCCCTAAACATTTGCCAAATTTTGAAACTATAAGATAAAGGCTAAAAGCTAACAGAAAGTCTTGAAAAAGCAAAGTAGAATTTCTGGCAGTCTTGTGATGCCAGGGAGATAAGGACTAG
>PVJI01026393.1:0-19083 GCA_004026765.1 Micronycteris hirsuta | reverse complement strand
GAGTCATTCCAAGAAGGAATCTACTTTGTGGGCTGAGCTGGTAAATACTCCATACTTTCCTTCTGTGGCATTCAAGCCAATCCAGACCACCTTCATAAAACAGGGCTCGTTCTTGCTCTGGAGATAATTTCCCAAAGAAGAGAGTCAATACAGTTTTTGGCAATTTTCCCTAAAACAAAAACAAACACAGTCATCCCACGGGTCATGCTGAGGATGCTCAGAGGCCTTTTGGAATATGCTACCTCAGGGTACCATCATAGCCAGCATAAGCTTTAAATGACAGATGGATCTAATGGTTTTAGTATAATCTGGCAATTTCTAGTGGTTTTTTTTTTCCTAAGAGAATGTGGGGAATGGGAAAATTTCTATTCTTTTATGTCCCTTTGGCTTCTCTAATAATCACATTGACAAGAGACAGATTAACAGGAGAAAAGAACCAAATACAATTATGTATCCACATATGAAGGGTTCCCTAAGAACATGGGGCCCAAAGACTCATCAGGCAGTTGAGGCCTATATGTCTCCTTGAACCAAGAAGAAAAGTGGGAGGGTGGGGGTCCCATAGCAGTCTGAGACTTCAGAGGCAGGGACAGGCATTCGCATGCAGAGGGAACGTTTGGCAAACAAAGGCTGGCTGGGCCACCCTGAGCTGTGGGACACTGAGAGAACTCTGACCAAACGGGCCTTGCTGGGCTCCTCCCTATCGGAGCTGTTCATCTTAAACTATCGTTATCGTGATGATAGCTCCCCTCCTGGAGCGGGTCCTTTACCTAATCCTTTCAGGCAGTTAGGGCGACGGTCAAAGGATTTTTTCCTGAGTCTTTTCCCCCGCCTTAAAAATAACCAGCATAAAATAATCGATATCCCAATAAATGTATATTTTGGGGTAGCAAACTCTGCTCCCCCTCCGGGACAAGGATGACCTTCCTTCTGTTAGTGATAGTTTCACTTAGGAGGAGGGCACTTAGCAGATTACAAAAGGAATACCTCAGCCAAAATGGTAGGTTTGGGGTGGAAAGAGACACCAGAAAACTTCACAGAATACACTTGCTGCTCTCTATGTTGACACAAGGAAGAAGAACATTGTGAGTAGGGTCGGTACAGAGTTAGAAGAAAATGAAAGACAGAGAAAGAGGGGCAAATTCCAATCTCATTCCTCATCGAACGTCACTCAGGGCAGGTCCAGAGCGGCCTCCTTCGCAATCTGAAAGGGAGAAGGGGCTGGGATACGCTGTGCTGCCTCAACCAGCTCACTGCCCCTGATAGGACGAAAAAGGGTCACCCCAAAATATCAGGTCTTAATCCCTAGTACCTATAAATGTTACCTGACTTTGAAAAACTGTCTTCACAGGTGAGATTTACATCTGGGATCCTGTGATGAGGGGATTATCCTGGATTTTCTATGAGGACCCTGAAAGCTATTCCACGTACCCTTATAAGAGGGAGTTAGAGTAAGCTTTCATACACACGAGAAGGCAACGTGAAAGTGGAGGCAAAGATCAAAGTCATGTGGCCACAAACGAAGGAATGCCAGTAGCCCCCAGAATCTGGATGATGCAAGGAACAGACCCCCCCTAGAGCCCCTGGTGGGCGTATGGCCTTACCAATACCTTGACTGGGGCGGATGATAACTGATTTTGGACTTCTAGGCTCGAGAGCTGTAAAAGAATAAGTTCTCTCGTTTTAAGCCACCCGTTTTGTGGTAATTTGTTACATCAACCACAGGAAACTAACACAGCATCATTACTACTTTTATTATCACTCTAATCATTATGGATTTTCTTGGTTCTTTTTGCTTATTGTTTCTTCCTTCCTGAACTCATTTTCAGACATTACGAAATTATCATTTTCCTTTCTGTTCAGTTAGATTATATGGTGTGCACCATTGTAAACACAATTTCTTTGGATCCTTTTCAGGATGCTAGGTCATAAAAACAATGCCTATCAGTCACCAATGAAGTTCTCAAATTATTTCTTTTCACAGAACAAATATTTATCACACTGCATACCAATTAAGTAATTATACCCGTGAGAGATGCAGTTTTTGAATTTATTATCTCAAAACTGTATACCACAGATGTTCGAGTTTTAATGTGTATCTATCTGGAAAACGATAAAGGAGCTGAGTCACACAAGGACAAAATATCACAAACCACTTGAATATTTATAACACTGTGTTTTTCTTTTGCTGTCAGAGTTATGTGAATAGACTCAAAGTCAAATATTAACTGAAATGAGTGATAAAATAAAATTGTGTTCTCCCAGGGAGTAAAAAGCAGCGCAAAGACATGCATGTGTGCCCCGTACTGTAAATGAACTCCTTCATTGCTCTTAACAGCACGCAAGTGACCGGAAAAGGTACATTAAGCATCACAGAGTACCTGTCACTGGCAGGGAAAAGCTTTTGTACCAGTTCAATATTTCACCTGTGGGTACAGTAATATTCAAAAGCTGTTTTTCATAAGTCTCCAAAGTCTAGTTTTAAAATAACTACTAGTCCATATCTCTAGTAAAATGAAGAAGTTGGACTTTGAACTCTCTCCCACCTCTAAAGTTTTATGAGGATAAGATAATTTATCAGGGTGTATTGTGACTACCCAGCTCTTTGGGGACTACATGGAAGTGTTCAAATGGACTGACCAGGTGGTGCTCTGACTTGGCACGGAAAACAGCTAGAACAGACACCTGAGTATGGACAGTTCAAGTGCATGGTCGTGACTGGCACCCAGGTACTTATTTTAATGAATGAAGCTTTTTTCCATAGTATTTACAAGAACATAATACTTGCCATACATAAATATTTCTCTTCTGTGAATTTCATTCAGACTATATCAGAACAGGCTGGGAAACAATGAGGAGTAGAGTCACTTGTATAAGCTTGTCCTCAGTTGACACGTTCGCTTATTTTTATCCAGCCTACAGTTGAAGAACAACATGAGCTCATCTCTTGCGCTGGGCGGAATGTATGCCTCGCGAAAGCAGAAGAAAGGATCCAAATCTTTCACATACTTAGAAATTAGCCCACAAACCATGGTTCAGTTCAGAACACTAAGAGCTGCTTACTTATCTCTACTGACTAACTCTACTTAGAAATACACACACACACACACACACACACACACACACAATCTGAAATTCTATATGAAAACTGGAAAAGAAAACCTTTATTTTTAAAAAATTATAGAGTTTCTAAAGTGATGTGTAATTTAGTATTTTGGAATTTTATTGGAAATTTTAAAGAAAAATAATAGTTAAGAAAAGGTTACTACTTTTAAAGTTTTGGGGAATGAATAGCTAAAATGTTTATGATAGGTTGTTGGCATATCATGGCATATTTTTGTACTTCTGAAATAATTTCCAAAAGTGTTTCAAGTGAAAAATAGTTTGACTAATATCAGGTGTCATTTTAACTCCCACACATGGAGGACAAGCAACGCAGTTTGGCTCTTAAAATAACCAAAAACATATATCTGCTTTGGGCAGCATCGACTTTGTCAGAAGAGAAGCAAGAAAGGTCTGAACCACCTTTGCTTGCGGGCTCCTGCTGACCAGGCATTGTCCAGTTTGCCCCTTCAGTCACGCCAGGGTTGGAGGTGAACTTCGGAGTTGTGAATGTCGATGGTTTCCTGTGTAGCTTTCTAGCATCTTGAGAAAATCTGCCCAACACCCACTGAAAAAAAGCTTAGTTTATTTTTCAACTTGTCACTCCATTTTTAAAACAAAATTATTTAGATAGTCATACAGCTGGGAATTTTATAATTGTTGTCTTGATAAACTTCATTTTTTTTAATTTTAGCATATCAAAAAACAATGGTGTAACAGCATGTTTATATGTATATAATCTCCCATTTATGAAACTAACTGTATGAATACCTAGAAAGGGATTATTTTAAAAGCTGATAAATATTTTAGTTCTTCTTCTAGCACTTTCTTCACACACACACACACACACACACACAACATAATCAACAAAAATAAGACAAATGTCAACCAAAAAAAAACCTTCGAACCTGTCTTCCACTGTTCTAATTCACAGCCCCAAGAGGAGAGGTCCCAGAGAGACACTGAATTAAATTTACAGAAACTGTTTTCCTGCAGCTGGTGAAATAGAAGCACTATCTTATTTCCTGATCTCTGAACTGAAAGACTACTTTCTGATAATTGCCTCCCTCTGATTCTCAGACATATTTCTATTTACAGTGAGTGAAGTCCACTTGCCAGCTGTGTGACTTGGGGAGGCTAGTTAACTTCTCTGTGCTTCAGTTTCTTAATTTATAAAATGGAAAGTATGCAAATGTCTTCCTAGTACGTTTTTAGGGAACCTGGCATGAGTAAGCACCTCCATTTCGTTTGCTATTATAATTGCTGCTATTGGTATTGTTATTGATATTGTTATTACCTAAAATGCACTTAGACTTAGAGATACAACTTCACTAATGCTATAGGAAGAAATTCTATGGACACTTTATACTATTTAATTACTGTCTATAACATAATTAGCATATAATCAGTGAATTTATTCAACATGACACTATCATAATACATTGATTCAATTATATCAAATATCTTGACAATCCTTTGCCCAGGGATATTTCATTCCTGCTGCCATCTCCTACATCTTACAAAATGCATCTGCCCCTGAAGCCCCACATTACCTGCTCTGTTACTGCCGCTGCGCCATGCACCTTCGTAAGTTCACGTCTAATTTACTAGCTAACTAATACTCTGGAGTCTTATTAGAGAATTCCCCAGTCTCCTACTTTCCTCAAACCAAAACGAGTACCTTTCCTTGTTGATAAATAGATGGGTTTCAGATAACTACTGCACAAGCTGGTGATTTTTGTTTTTCTAATTTATGTTTTAATTAATTTCTTCTCCACCTCACTCCATTTTATGCATTCTTTTCCTCTCATATGTTTGTAACATCTTCATTCTGAATTACAGAGTTTTTTAATGCATCCTTTAGCTAATTGAGATGTTAAAGACAAGATTCAATGATGATCCTCTTAGCCTTTCTCTGCATATTTGATCAACCAGTTCACATGGCACTAATTAAGATAAATTTATATTTTCTCTGCAACTTTCGCTTGAACCAAAAAAATAATTGGGGTAGAGTTTTCACTGGATATAATCAATGAATCTATATATTAACACATAACATTGTTAATAAATACCTAAGCAGCTACCAGTTTTTAATTTAGATGATTTTATTATGGTTATATAATTAATGCAATAATATACTCAAAATAAAAATAGATAATCATTCAAATACTCTGCAATTAGAAATTTGTAAGAATGTGCTCAGACGTGTGAGGTGTTATTTCTAAGTGATCACTAGACTAAAATTAAATTAAACTAATAAAAGTAAAAATCTACATTAGCTACATTTCAAAATGCTGTAAATAAAAATAAAATCTACATTAGCTACATTTCAAAATGCTGTAAATAAAAATAACAGGGTTTTAAAAATACACTTGTAGATTGGAATCTTCTGGTAACGTAATTAAACCTAGCATCAGTCTTGCTGCATCTATACAGTAAAAATAAACATAAGATTGGAAGTTCAGACAGAGACTTAGATCCTCAGCTACTATTCTGCTTCTTAGGGGAAAATCCAATTCACCAAATTATTTAGGTCAGCATCACTAAGAACAGTTATTGATATATTATGCCTGCTCTTTGTACCACACAGTTTGGGTTAATAAATTCATTTACTCAGGAACTAGTCTAAAAAGCAATGCCTTCATTTTGGTTCTAAGTATCTTCCAAACAAAATAAAAGTCCATGAATGGAGCTGAGCTACTGAGGAAACAAGCAAATGAGCAAACATAAAAACAAGAGGCATTAAACGTGCTCCACTGAGTTATTTGGACCCTAGCTATCTTCCATTTTGTATTCATTTCTCTTTTTATGTAACTGACTTAGGGGTTATGATATAAATATCAGTTCACCAAATAATGTGATCTGTTTGTCATCACAAAACCATCTAAACATTCGTTTTTGTAAAGCATCTCTAGCACTTACCTTAAGTGTTAAATTTGTACTTTCCCTAAATTCCATTTGAAGTAGATGAGACCCAGTCATTCCTTATAGCAAGTGTCACTGTAAGGAAGGTCTCCCTAATTTTTTACACTAATTATCTCAGAGAGTGAAAAGTGCTATTGACCTTGATGCTCATGGCTGACGGTTTGGGACAGTGTATTCTGTCACATTCTACTTCAAATATGAACATATTATTGCCTGGATATAGTTTCTTTATAATGCTTCAATATTACCAGTTGGTAAGAACATCATAAGAAAATAAATATTATTATTTCAAATTTCTTACCACTGATAGCTCCACTGCTGCTTTTTTTCCCTATGGAACTTCATTAACTAAATGTTCCTCCAATATTTAGCTTCTCATTATTACAGGCAGAGACGCATCACACAAATGGAAACGACAGAATCAACATTAGCCTGGTTAATCTACTTTTTTAAAGCTTATGTGCTAAATATAAATTTAATTTTCTCTTAACTGCTTAAATAGCCAAATATTAATTCCATGGTGCTTTTTAAGTGCTGTGTAATCCTAAGTATTTAATCCTGTGACCATTTTTATCTTTGTATAACAGTCATCATTTCCCTCTTCTACTGTCATAACTGTCAAGTTTCCATGGAAACAGTGGGAAAAGAATGAAATGGTAAAATACCTCCATTTCAGGTCTAAGTTGACAGTGTTGTTTTTCATGAGGAACCTCAATTATTCAGGCAGGTAAGAATGTAGAGAGTGGTTTCAGAAATGAGCAGGGGTGTCAAACTCATTTTCACCAGGGGCCACATCAGTCTCCCGGTTGCCTCAAAGGGCCGAATGTAATTTTAGGACTGTGTAAATGTAACTACTCCTTAACAGTTCAGCGAGAGCTCGGCACTGCCGCCGGGTAGAAACACGGTGCCGAGCAGGATAAAATAAGGTGGAGGGCCGGATTCAGCCTGAGGGCCTTGTGTTTGCCACCTGTGATATAGAGTAATGGCTGATCTTTTATAACTAAGAAATCATGTTTCTAGCTAAAAGAAGTTAACTCTTTCTGTTAAGAACTAGTTATTTGGTAGTGAGATTTGGGGTGTCTTTTTTTCTTCTTTATATTTTACTGTATTGCTTGACTTTTCTGTTATCATGTTAAATTAAATTAAAAAAATAAACTTTAGAAATCACAGTTAGTTGTTATACTCTTGATAAATACATTTTGCCTGGTTGGTGTAGCTCAGTGGATTGAACATGGGCTGTGAACTAAAGGGTCATTGGTTTGATTCCCAGTCAGGGCACATGCCTGGGTTGCAGGCCAGGTCCCCAGTGGGGGACGCATGAAAGGCAACCACATATCGATGTTTCTCTCCCTCTCTTTCTCCTTCCCCTCTCCTCTCTCTAAAAATAAATAAAATCTGTAAAAAAATAAATACATAAATTTTAATCTTTACTGAATGTCAATCACTAATCGCATACACATAGGTTTTAGATATACACTTAAAACAGAAAAATAATTTCTTAATGCTCATAAGATTTAGAGAAATCTTATAAAATAGATGTGCAACTGTGTCCAACGTATTTTGTTCCTTTAAAAAATCATAAATAAAACAAAACGATCAATTTTATCTTAAATACAAGTTATTAAATCTATGAAGAGATCCACAAGAAACTGCTTATAATGCTTGCTTCTAGCAAGGAAGATTTACCGCTTCCTCTGTATATATTTACAATTACTTAATTAAAAAAAAAAAACAATGTATAGGTGTTAGTGACTTGAAGGGAAACGCAGACAGTATCCTGAAATAAAGACCCTAGTTAACAACACATCAGGAGTTAAAGGAGGCTTTCAGCAGTTGAGTAAAATGTTAGGATTTGAGTGTGTGGCTTTTCACAGAGACAACAGATAGCTTCTTTTGTGTTTCCCACATTAGAAATAATGAACAGTTTCCAAAGTGGCATATTTTTCTTCAATATTTCCTCAGAGAAGAAGAGCTGGGTAAATGATGGAGGATGGAAGTACCATGTTACTCCAGGAGAAATGGGGAGCAATCACCCTTAACTGCTGGCACTTCCAGCCCCACTAAAGGATTACAGGCCGAAGGAAAGACACCTTGAAATTCATTACAAAGACAACAAAATTAAGACCTTGACAAAGACAGAAACAAATAGAAACACAAGTGATGTGGCTATTGTAAAGCTTTTGCCTCAACCATCTCTCTGATAGGGAAGTTGCTTGGATAGAAATAAATGAAAAATTGTGGCTTATTTTGTTTTCTAAAACCTAGCGATGAGGCCCCAGCTTTTGATTTATAAGAAACCATTTATAAAAAACACAGAAGGTAGAGAAAGACGAGGTAGGCGAACCACTTGGAGACAATAAGACAGATGTGAAACAGGTGAATCCATACCAAGATAACAGATTCAGTTTCTTCAACAACCTAGTAGGGCTAGTAAGGGGATTCTTCTAGATTAAAGGAGATTTAAGAGATATAATGAACATACAATGAATAAGGTCTGTTTTGATCCCAAGTTAAATCAGCCATAAAAAAAAATTGAGAACATTGAGAAAAATTGAACAATGGCCAGATACTCATTTTATTAGGTGAACTTATGATATTGTGCTTATGTAGAAAAGCATTCTTATTTTTAGAAGATATATATGAAAGTATTTAGATAGAATGATATGTTAGTGATTAGTTTAAAATATCTCAGTAAAAAAAATCTAACAAGAATTAGATGAAGTGATTGTGGCAAAAATTGCTAACTGTTGAGTCTGGGTAATAATGTTTATAAGGGAAAGAGCCCGTTTCACTATCTTCCGTGGTTGAAAATGTCAGTAATGACAAGGTACAAAAATGTATCTTATCAAAATCTACATGTGAAATGGTTAGGGATCTAAACGTTCACCAGTGGGCTTTGGCAGCAGACATTTGGCAGCCAGTGTAAATTCTGTTCTAACCATTTATAAGTTGTGTGACTTTAGGATTAATCGTTTTAGGCTTTAGCTTCCTTATGTGTAATATCAGGTGAAATAAGAATATTTACCTCATTGTTAGGATTAAATGAGATAATTCATAAAAATCTTGGCACATAATAAGTACTCAGTAAGTGTTGGCCATAATTGTCATTAATTATCACTCTATAACTATTAAAAAGTATGAAAACAGCATTATCTTATATTTACACAGTGTTTTAACATTTAATAAGTGCTTTTAAATTTATTTATCTCATTAATAATAATATATTTTGTTTTGATAGAATACCTTTATATTTTCTAGGTCCTTTGGTATTTATGTTATATCAATTACCTGAGCATTTTAATTAACTGGTATTTATAAAAGTTATGTTGATAAATTACTATTTTTTCAAAGAAGTAGAATAAAGTACCAGATACTAATAATTCTTTGTTTTCTACTTTAGAAACATATGAGATTCTGCTGATCCTCCTGACCCTCACTATCATTAGTATCCACTAGAACAAAACTAGTTAGACTATTGGAACTTTCTGGTTGTTGAGAGTTTTCCTGATTAGAGCATTATACAATATTTTATGGCAAATAAATACTGTTTATATCTCTAATAAGTACAGAGGTAAACCTGCATTGATAAGGATTGTGGTGATTACAGGATTATTAAAGCTTTCAGATTTAGTGAGATAGAGTGAGAATATCAATGAGAACATTTGCTATCAAAGTGGTGACTCTGAAGAGCTGACAGTAGTCCTTAAGGGCAGGGTGAGTTTAGTTTTTCTTTGTTGCATTGGCAGACATGGAATCCACATATCACAACCTGTTCCGGTTCATTCTTTTGAAATGTAGTGAAGGCTTGTCATCAACACATTTGATAAATATCTGGCAAATGGAAATAAATCTACTAGGACCTGGGGGCCTGGGGAAAATGTGTGAAACTCTTGATTTTATTCACCCCCTCCCCCAGTCACAAACATACAGCTACAGGGAGAGGGCGGGGAAGGACTGCTAAGTATAATGCTAGTTTTACGCTACACTTAATCAAAACGGTCAGCAACCACGTTACAAAACTAAGGAAGACAGAACTCATAGCTATTTGCAAGCAAATCTACATGAACTAAATCCTTCATGGGCTTGAAATTATTCCTATAATTTGCCTTTATATAGAACAATGTTTTTATAAAAATAGATAAAATCCTTAGACTGATATAGATGCCTCTTCTAAGAGCTCATATAGCATTCCACATTTCTCCTCTCATTAAATAACACCACCATCAACAATATCATTGTTACATTTATTAGATTTTAAGTTTCCTGCGAGCAAAGAACCTATACTCTGTTTTGTATTCTCTTTGCCTAGTATATGTTTGGTATATTTGAACTAAAAAAAATGACTTCATTCTTCACAATGATGATGTACTGCCCTTTGAACATGGAAATGACACTACCAACCCACCAGAAGACTGACCTGTGCTTCTCATATTGAAAGATGTGCACCTTTCCCCTCTCCCTTTCCTGTCTTCTCCTTCTTAGGTTCAACTGTACACATTTTCAAGATATCTAATTGCACCAATGGGTTGTAACTTGTAGCCATAAGGTAAATTTATCTGTTCAATGGACACAACAGAAACCATCTATTTTTAAAAAGTAAAATGAAATTATAATGAATAGTACAACTGAATTGGGAGGAATGCATTTATATTGATATATTAGTTTCCAAACTTGTTTTTTACTATAGTCACATTAAGGAATAAATCTTTCATCATACCCATTCCTTACACACACACACACATACACACACATGGGCCCACACATATGGAAGAAACTCACATATCAACACTGCTACATACCACACACTCTGAAATAATAAAAATGCTGGTCATAACCCACTACTTTACAATCCTCTAGTGTTTCGTAACTGACTTCGAAAAACACTCTAAAGGTTTATTCTTTTATAACAATCCCAGGAGTCTTCTATTTTAACTTATTATTCTCCTTTGGGTTTTCTCAACAATCCCAGATCCCATTTATGCATTTCCATTCCTTGCTAACTTTCTTCTCTTGAACAGAAATCCCAACGTTCTCCATATTTCAAATGCTCATTTTCTGCATCTGAGGATGTACAGATGACAACACCTTATGGATTGACATGGCTGTCTAATTGTTTCTGGCTATTTCCTCAACCAGTGTTTGAGGAGTCAAATTGACCAGTATCTGGCTCTTGGAAACACAGGGGGAATAGTGATCATGTCATTTGGAAGCAGGATGACAATACAGCATTGCACTGGCAGAATCTATTGTCTGTGATTACCACAAAGGTGAAATTTAAATAATGCCATGCCCTTCATTTATAAAAGTTAATAAAATCATGTTGACAGAACTTGTCATGTAAAAAGGCTACTATTTGGAGAGACTGTCAGCTGTGTGACTTTCAGTCCTCAACAGCACCTCCATTTCTGCCTGCAGCACATGCTCTTTTGTAGGGCATTCAATTTCTCAACACGCATTTCTATTGTATCACCGGCGTAATATCAGCCTCTATTATAGACATCTGTTCTACCTAATCTGTTTTTGTGTTTTCTATCTTAACACAATGCCATGTTTTACTGGTGTAACCCAAAGGGTTATGTGAATACAAATAAAATTCATTGTATTATACACAAAGTAATTACATTTGAAACTATTATAGTGACTTAGCATTTAGCGTGAAAAATGTCAGTCCACAATGTGCAGAACAAAGTGAGACTGAGTGTTTTCCCAGTTTCAGCAAATCTACTAATTCCAACATCTTCAAACAACAAAGCATTTGCTTCCTGGTGAGCCTGCCTCCCCCAGTGAAATCTCCCACAATGCTAAAAATTCTGCTTCTTTGGAGTACAGATAATTTTTAAAACTCTTGAGTGTTATGGAGAAACCTAAAAATTTTAAATGTGGATAAATTATTTTGTATAATTTGGTTTTATTTCAGCATTTGAATTAATAAAATTTTGGTAAACCTGCCCATCTAAAGCTTAAAGTCTTGTCTGATGCCAATTATGACACTTTATTGCACCTAAATTTTTCTCCCAGTATAGAAACTATAGGAAAGTAAGGCTCGTTTTCTACGTTTGGTAAAATCCTGTGCCTGATATATAATTTTACTATCCTATATACATTTATAAAATATATATAATTCATCAATATACTTTTAGTGTTCACCCACCCCAACAATTTTGCACTTTTTGTCTACTTCTATCAATGTTTCCTAACCAGGGCTGATTCTGTATCCTCCCTTCTCCCCAGCAAATATTCGGCAATGTCTAAAGATCCTTTTGATTATCATGACTTGGGGGGTATATGCTACTGACGTCTAATGGTGGGATATAATGGGGAATATATATTTGATCTTTGTTGTGGGTTCTTAGCTCCTAAAACCCTAGGAATCTCTGGAGCGGTAAGTGTGTCCTTGGCATGCAGTAAGATGAGCAGTCCAGGGGCCCCTACGTAAGTTCAGGGTGGAGGCTGGTGGTCAGAGAGAGCAAGGCATGGTTAGAGGGTTAGAATGTTAGCCCAACTCCTCCAGCCTCTGAAAAGGAGTGAGAACCTGAGTTTGATCACTAACGGCCAATGATATTATCCATTCAGCCTGCATAGTGAAATCACTATAAAAACCCTTAAACGATGGGGTTAGGGGAGCTCTGGTGTTGCTGAATACCTCAATGTGCTTGCAAGGAGAGAGCAGGGGAGTTCTGTACCCAGCCACCTGTACCTACACAGCTCTTCAATCTGACAGTCCCTGAGGTGTATCCTTTATAATAAACCAGTAATATTATGTAAACTGTTTTCCTGAGTTGTGTGAGCCATTCTAGAAAATTACAGAACCTATAACAGGGGTCGTGGATACCGCTGATTTATCACTGGTTGATCAGAGCAGAACTAGCAACCTGAGACTTGTAACAGGTGTCTGAAGTGGGGGCAGTCTTGCTGGACTGAATGTTTAACCTGTGAGGTCTGCGCTAATTCCAGGTAGTTAGTGTCAGAATTGGATTGAGTTGTAGGACACTCAGTCAGCATCCAGAGAGCTGGAGAACTGGTTGTTGGTGTGGAAAATCCCACTCACTCGGTGTCGGGTGTGTTGTGCGTCGACAGCTCAGAATGGGGCCGAGGCCAGTGATGCCACTGAGCACCCTGTGATGCACGAGACAGCCCAGCACAAGCGAGAATTGTCCCGGCCAGAGTGTCAACCGCACTGAGGTTGAAAAATGTGTATGTATAGATGTGTACCATTTTTTTTATCCTCACCTGAGGACATTTTTTCATGGCTTTTAGAAAGAGAGGAAGGGGTTGGGGGGAAAGAGAGCCAGAGAGAGAAAGAAACATCATTGTGAGAAAGAAACATCAATTGGTTTCCTTCTCGTATGCACCCCAAACAGGGATCAAACCCTCAACCTGAGTATGTGTCCTGACTAAGAAACTGAACCCATGACCTTTCAGTTTACGGGACGACACTCCAACCAGCCGAGCCACGCCAGCCAGGGCTAGCTGTGTGACATTTCTAAGACTACAAAAAGAGCAAAAGAGTAAGGCTCACAAAATAAGGTTGCGAATAAATGGATTTAGGTATTAATGTTTATGAAACTATTACAATTAGAAAGTGGGGATTATAGTTAAGTAATGTAGTATGGTATCGATAGTAGTGCCCAATTCTTAAGTACTTGTAGTAATCACCACATCAGAAATTATTTATGAAGTCACAGGTCGAGCCACATAAAATTGCTATTCTAGTTAGCTAAAAGTGGTCAAATATTGACAGTTTCATATGGTCATATCTAATAAAGTAAATTTCTTATTGGCTATTTCTTTTTATTGAATAGTAACACAATTAAAAGGAAACATGAACAAAATACAGTACTACATATGCATTTAAATAATAAGGTAGATAAAGGGAAATTATGTAAAGCAGATAGTGTGCCTGCCTGTGGTCATATTAAGGAATCGGGAGGTGAGATTATTTCTGTTTTTGAACAACATCTATTTAGTTGTTAGGAATATGTTCCATTTTTTAAGAAGTATTTTTACCTGCCTTTTATGATTTTTTTGTGTGGCTCAACTGTAATAAACAGTTGAAAATATGAGCTAAAAATATATACTGTATAATGTAATTAATGCATCTTTCATTTTTAAAAAATGAGGCATGGAAATCACATTTTTTTGTGGGTGGAGGTAGAAGAGGGTAAGGGGAGATAAATGGTAATGGAAAAATACAGTAAAAATGAACTATTAAAGTGACAAAAATAAAAATATTTGTTGCATGCTACATTTCTTGCTTAAAACTTTCTTATTTATTGACTTGAGAGAGAAAGGGGGAGAGAGACAGAGAGAGAAAAGGAAAGAGAAAGAAAGAGAGAGAGAGGGAGAGAGAAACATCGATTTGTTGTTCCCCTTATTTATGCATTCATTGGTTGCTTCGTGTACGCACCCTGAGCGGAGACAGAACCCACAACCTTGGTGTACGGAGTGAGCTACCCAGCCAGGGCAAGGAAATCCCATTTTGATTAGTGATTAAATGTTGCTCGTATACTCCTGTTTCCTTGCACTCAGTACTTACTCCTCTGTAAACATTAAGATGTGAATTTATTGTTCTAATAACTCATTTAAATGATTTATCTTCTTTTAAGAGAATGTTTGCTAATCAACGTGTATCTCAACACCTTTCCAAAGTAGGGGGCTTATGTATTCTCCTTGTTCATGGCATCACTCATAGAAGTGCCCTCTGCCACCTGGTCTGTTTACAAAGGTGTCATCTTGTCAATGGCCTTTCTTACCTCGGCAGCTTTTTGGAGTCCATTTTAAATTAAGAATTGTTTTATAGCCTAAAGCATACTCTTCATCATTAATTTAATTATTCAAGTAATATAACAACATTAAGAGGCTGATGAGGAAAAATCATGAGCTCCATCTGGAGGAGTGTCCAAAATTAATGTTTATCAGCATGGTGAGCAAGGGACCTGATTTGGGAGAACAGCTCCTTAAACAAAATTATTTTCAGTAAATTGTATGTTTTACTAAATTATGGTAATTTGAAAAGACAATTTTACTAGCATAACATGCATACCAAGCTTTAAAAAATCAGGGTCTTTTATTAAAAATTACTTAGAAAAGCTGATAGGGAATTACTTATAAACCCAACCAGTCATATTTTCCAACTCTTTAAACTGAACGTGGTCTTAAATTCATCATTTTAGGAAGACTTTATCTCCTTTTCAAGGATATTAGAATTATCACCATTCAGTAAGCTCAATCACTAATGTATCTAGGTTGTCTTAAGTGCTTGAAGAGTTTTTAAATATTAGATTAATAGCTTTTGTTTTATATCCTTACATATCTGATATATATATATATATATATATATATATATATATATATATATACATACATATGCACTAGGGAATAGGCTGGCAGCTTGAAGTCATGCAGTTTATAAAGCTGACTAATGTCCTCAATATACGCATGGAGGAAGCCGGCATGATACAAGCAAATAGCTGCGAGCTTCACTTCTACACCTCATCTTCCTCACAGAACCATTTAAAGACGTAAATTAACACGGTATGCTTATTATATTAGAACTATTTATACAGCTGTTTAAATTCATTTCTTTCTGGAAGAATTCATAGGGGAAATATTGGTATAACATTTACAGTTTTAAAGGAACTCTGTAATTTTCTAATGGCTTTTTATTGAATGACAGTCTGCTTATTACCATATCTAAATGTCACACTGGCAAAAGAAAATTGTATGTATAATGATGAAAATGAAAACGGCTCTGTTTCTAAAGTCTAATTTAACTACCATGAGTTATCAAAATGTACTTCAAGCAAAAGTGCATGATTTTTGATTTAAATATTTTGAATAAAGTCAGCACTAACAGCAATACTTTCTGATTCTAAGAGGAAAGAGAGATAACTTAGTGGCTTCTGTTAACATACAGATCCACAAATTGTTCCATGATCCTTGTCTATGGACAACCACAAAGATCTCTTCATTATGAATTTGGAAAACAGCATAGTTGAAAATACTTTTTTATATAAAAAGCAGTGATGCTTCTAAAAGAATGGCTTTTTAACTTCCACATTCTAAGCATTTAACTTGACAGGATTTTTAAGAGTGTCATTTTTAAGGAGTGGGGAACAGGTCCAGAAATGTTAGGAGCTAGCTCTAGAAGACCTTGTGCTGAAGGTCACATGGAGAAGTTAGTGTCGGAGCTGTGACGAAGGCCCAGGTCTCCCAACCCCAAGGTACATTTCTCTTGCTATTTGAACATGGCCTCACCGGAGAAACCTCTTTTGGCACTGAGCATTAGCCTTGCTTGCTCTCAGTGGCTGCAAAGGTTTTCTTTCTAGAATGGCCGAATGTTATAGCTAAAGCAGGATTATAATTATGCTAAATGTTATCTTCACTCCAGCGAGAGAGATTGCTTTCACTGAAGAAGACAAGGTATTTTAACCAAATGTTATTAATTTTCAATTAAAATTGCTGAGAACACAAACAGACCTAGTACTAATATTATAGGTATTTTTTTCTGCTTTTAAAAAAGTATCAAATCACAACAGGCTCTAGAATGCCAACATACCCCAAAACGCATTGTTTGGGGTGCTCTCTTTTCTGTAAAGCTAGGGCCTCTGGAAGGTTGACTCGATTGCTATTTGGGTCCAAATTAACCTTAGGATTTAAGTAGCTCTTGATGTTTTGAAAGAAATGTCTAATTGTTGTTATTTAATACAACAACAGCAGACTGAAATCATCCTTCTTTTCAGAAGAAGGAAACAGAGCCAGCAATCAAATGGCTTGTGTGCCTTCACCAAGCAAGTCAGCAGCTCTGGAATTTTCAATTATCTTTAGTCCTCTGCTCTGTCAGTTAGAAAAGGTTGCATGCAAGGACAAACTGGGATCCACCTTATAAAATCTTGCCCCCAAGAGCGTCTTAAAGACAAGAGCTGCAGAGAAGAATTTAGCAAGTGGCCTTTGAGAGTTTTAAAATTTTTAATAAAACAGAAAAAAGCACTCCTACCCAAGGCCAAGTAGCTTTATCCTGAAAAATATCTTTTAAGAGAGCCACCAAATCAGTCTTATCGCACTTAAAAGATAAATTGACTTTGATGCTCTCTGTAGTCACAAATCACCCTGAAGTACTATTCTGCTAGCACTGGTGGCCTTATAAACTCTTGTACATCTCTCCCCAGCCTGATTACATGCACTATAATTTCAAATGCAAACAGTTCTTACATAGCTGAAAGCCAACTTATTAGTCCAGGGCCAACTGTGCACACTATCAAGTCTCCTATGTTTTGCCCTGCAAGAAAACGGAAAACACTTTTTATGCCTCAGAGAATGAGACTGTCTTCAGACTCCTCAACCCTAGAAGTGTTCGGCAAGTTCTATTTCTGGTTTGAGAGTTATTTCATAATTCTATCCTCAGTATTCTTTCCTTTTAATTCACCTGTAATCCTCATTTTGGAACAGGGTATTTTCTCTCTTGAATTCTTTCTATCAGTGGAAAAACGACTTTCCAGGATCATTTTCCTGAGAATTGCTTCGATGAAGACCAAATTGCTTTTAAGTAAATTGTTGATAAGATTGTAGGAATACTAAGATCTTGAGTCTAAAATGCCTGGCAGAAAAACACTAATAAGAAGGGCCGAAATTTGAAAATCAGGGCGTTCAAAAGAGCAGCACCAGGTGTATTTGACTGCGCATTTAAATTTTGTTATTTTGATGCTAGAAAACCCTGAGGCATTTGAGATGTTATCAAACAATACAGATTTGTGTTCTGGTTTGCACAGCCTCCTGTGTTCTGAGATGCATTTGATGAGCGGATTTTCAAAGGCTTGAGTAACACTCGTGGTTCCCCTCAGTGGGCCAAAGAGCACCGAGCAACTGCCCCACGACAAGCGAGCGGCAACTGAAGGGCTGTCCCTGCTAATGAAATGTAATGACAGAACATCTTTTACTGCTGTCACGTTGTGTGGAGCAGCAAGGCTGCACCCAAAGTAACCCTGGGAATACCAGGCTAACGCATTCCTTCGCAAACGAACTTATAAACAGGAGAGCTTAAACTCGATGAGGACTATGGAAATAGCTGTGAAATTTTTATTTGGACTAAATCAAAAGGCCAACAGAGTGGCCCCATACAAGCAACACTCTCTGTCGTTCTTGCAGAGATGGGTGAAGGGACTGTGGAACTTCACTGTTTAGCTGCCCTCTGTCATCATTTGGACCCTGCTTTGCATCATAGCCTTTTTTTCTGGCTCCCAACCTAGTTTTGTCTTTCTTGCTTATTTTAGTTTTTCTTTCTACAGTACATAAATCATTTTGAAAGCTCTCTTTTTGGCACAAGGCAGAGAATAAGTGAATATGATGGTGCACAGTGAGGAGAGTAGGGTAGGAAAAAAATGGTCATTTCAAGTTGGGTCTTTAAGTCTTTGGTCAATGTGTGTCTCCTTGCTCAGTGTCCCTCTCTCCTCTTTGTGTCCAGAGGGAGAGTCGTGTCATCTCTGGACGAAAAGGAGCTTATGGACAAATTTATGCTACAACGTCAGGAAAAAAAAAAATAATTCCTCTTTGGAGAATTTTTAATTTTCACAGGTTCTTTAGAGAGAAGACAATGTTTAAATCTCAAGAAATATTACCTAACGTAAGATGGAAAAGTGAAACACGTAACAAAGAAATCAGGTCACGAAGTGGTGTAAACCTTATCTGTGGAGATGGTCTGGCTCGTCCTTTCAAGACGTCTGCCTTTGTCCATGAAAGTTAGAAGGACCTGAGATCCACTCGCCTACTCTTAAACTCTCTCAGTCTTATACTGTCTCCTCTGCTGTTTTAATATGCTCACTTCTGTCTCAATATTAAAGATTCATAACCTTCCATTACACATTTCTGACTATTTCACTTGAAATTCCTTATATAAGCTCACTGACTCTTAATTCTTCAAATTAGATTCATTTTCAGTTCATGTTAGGGAACTCAATCTCAATCACTCCATCCTAAGATGAAAATGACCAGTGGTTTGATAAATCCAATTAGCATTCGTTAACTATCACCCAAGACCTCTCAACGTACAATTACTATTCT
>PVJI01026392.1:0-19050 GCA_004026765.1 Micronycteris hirsuta | reverse complement strand
TTTAGGGACCAACTGTACTAGAGGCAGTATCTTTAACTTCTAGATTTGATTTGTTACTGATGTTATTGGGTTGGCCAAAAAGTCTGTATGTTTTTTTCCATAACATAAAACATGCATTTTTCATTTTCACCAGTGATTTTATTGATTTAGATATTTTGAGTTTGTTGGCTTCTCCTGTGTGGTAAAATGTTAATTGTTCTCGATTAATGTCTTGATTGATTACTATCCACTTCAACTTGTCTACCAACTGGGAGCATCGTCCAGTGAGAAATCTCCAGCAAGAAACTTCACAAACCACTTTTGACACATCTGATAAGTCAGAGTACCTCCTCTATACATTGCACAAATCTTTTTTTGCATTTCAGTTGTATTTTTACCTTTCTTGAAATAATAAAGCATAATATGCCAAAAACGTGGTTTGTTTCCTTCTATCTTCAATATTAAAATGGGTACACAAGAATTCACCAATTTTGATAAGTTTTTTTAAATGCAGACTGATATGATAGCTATCACAATACACTCTAACAAAATTGTTTCAAATGAAGTTAGACAACTAAGCGCTACTAGAGCCATCTTATGGGGAAAAACAAATGAACTTTTTGGCCAACCCAATATTTAAAGCTCTATAAAATAGTATACTCTCTTTTTGTACTAAACAATGTAATCTTTATTAAACTATCATTGATCATATTATTCTAATTCCCTACATTTTATTTTTAATGGTTTTATCAAAGACTGATCAAAGTGTGATTCACTAGAATTGTTTAACATGTTTTTGTTCTTGTGTTTCCAACAGATTTTATGTTTTCGCTACTTAAGAGATGTTTTTTGACTTTTCTTAAATTTGAATTGTACTTTTTTTAAAGATTTTATTTATTTATTTTTAGAGAAAGGGGAAGGGAGGGAGAAAGAGAAGGAGAGAAACAGCAATGTATGGTTGCTTCTCACATGGCCCTCACTGGGGAGCTGGCCTGCAACCCAGGCATGTGCCCTGACTGGGAATCGAACCGGGACCCTTTGGTTTCCAGCCCGTGCTCAATCCACTGGGCTACACCAGCCAGGGCTGAGTTGTACTTTTTATCAATATAAAACAATCCTCAGTTTCCCTTTGACATAGTTTTCCCTACGAATTACCGTTGCCTAAAATAAGTATTTTCTATTTTATTTTTGTCATTTCCTTATCTGTTCCTCATTCTATTTATTATTGTTTATTATTATTATTATTTATTATTATTATTATTATCTTTGTCATTTTGTTTTAGATATGTTTTTGGTAAGCAACCATTATTGGGTCGGCCAAAAAGTTCTTTTGTTTTTTCCATAAGATGGCTCTAGTAGTGCTCAGTTGTCTTTAACTTCACTCGAAACAATTCTGTTACATTGGATTGTGATGGCTATCATATCAGTGTGTGAGTGTGTGTTTAAAAAAACTTCTCAAAATTGGTGAGTTTTTCTGTAGTCATTTTAATATTGAAGATAGAAGAACATACACAACATTTTTAGTATATTATGCTTTCTTTTTAAAATTTATTTTCTATTGTTGTTCAAGTGCTATTGTCTCTGTTTTGCCCCCACCACATCCCCTACCCCGCCCATCCCACTTCCCACCTTCAGACCTACCCCCTTTGGCTTTGTCCACGTGTCCTTTATACAAGTTCTTTGATGACCCTTCTCCTATTTTCCCCTCCATTATCCCTCTCCCCCTTCCCCTCTGGTTACTGTCAGTTTGTTCTTTATTTCCATGTCTCTGGTTATATTTTGCTTGCTTGTTTGCTTTGCTGATTAGGTTCCACTTATATATCATAGATCCTATGGTATTTGTCTTTCACTGCCTGGATAATTTCACTTAGCATAATGCACTCCAGTTCTATCCATATGGGAAAATATATTTGCAAATGATACCTTGGACAAGGGTTTGATCTCCAAAATATTATGCTTTATTATTTCAAGAAAGGTAAAAACACAACTGAAATGAAAAAAAAAAAAAGATTTATGCAGTGTATGGAGGAGGCGCTCTGACTGGTCAGATGTGTCAAAAGTGATTTGCGAAGGTTCATTCTGGAGATTTCTCGCTGGACGATGCTCTGGTCAGTAGATGAGTTGAAGAGGAGTGTGATCAAATCGAGACATTAATTGAGAACAATCAACATTCTGCCACAGGGGAGATAGTTGACATGCTCAAAATATTCAAATCAATAAAGTTATTGATGAAAATGAAAAATATGTCTTTTATTTTATGAAAAAAATTATGGACTTTTTGGCCAACCCAATATAATATGTATTATGGTCACCTTTTCTTCCTCATATTGGCCTTTTTTCTATTTACTCATCCTCAAAAGAAGAGATTTGCTGAGAGGCAGTATTTACCAACTGAGAATGTGTGTGGGTTCCCTTAGCCCATGGTCATTTTCCATGTTTTTGCTAAAGTCATCTGTGAAAGTGCCCCCATCAAAACCCAAGCTGCAGCAAGAAGCGGATTGCATTAGTGCAACAGCAGCTACTAATATTCTGTCTAGAACTGATATGGCAGTTGCACTGGGGAATAGATTGAACAAGCAGTGTCTGTAGAAGGCAAGTTTTGTGGTAACAAAGCAATGAGATGACCCCCTGTTTCCTGCAGGAGGATGTGATTGTTGTTTGGATAACAAGTCTAGTAGGGAAGAGAATGCTGTTCGGTTGAGGACTGACTGGCTAGAGAGCAGCTGGTCTGGCTAATAAGGAAACTAGCCAGGGGAGCAGGATTTCCCACTGGATGGGAAGCATATCTGAAGACAGCAAGGACATAATGTGGTTAGGCCCTTGAGGCCCTGTGAAGTTCAAAGACATAAAGGTAGGATGTGAAATTTTGGGCCTTACAACATAGGGCATAATGTGGGACAGGAATAAAGTATATCCCTCTTTCATATTAGCAACTCTGTGCTGTTTATATAATAGTACCACAGCATGTGTAAGTCACCATATGTTTCTCAATCCAATTTCAAAAGCCTTAAACTTAGTGTAAATGACTCTAAGACTTTCACAATAGCTTGAATGTCAATCCCGGGATTTAGGTGGAAATGTTGTCTTAAGTACTTTAGAGGATAGTTGGGGTAAGCTATTTCAAAGTCTGCTGTCCAAACATTCCTAAACTGTTGAGAAGCTGCTAAGAAAAGTCATAAAAGTGGTACAGTTGTAACAGTTAAGAAGTTGAGCATTCTACTGAGAGGTGCTTCACTTTACCTCTCTGTACCTTCTCCCTTTAATCTGTAAAATACCAGAATTAATCTAGATAATCTACAGTCCTTCTGTTTCTAAAAATGATCATGATCATTTAAGTAGGAATATTTTATTTAGTATCTATAAAGTCTAATACTCCAGAGTAATCACCTATTTGTACATCTCCCCTATTAACCTGTGTGTTCCTTTTCTTGAGCCACTTGGAATGTCGATTTCCTAGGACATGAACATTCCTTCAATGATTTGAAAACGAACAAACAACTACAGCTGAACAAGAAATATTTGGGGGACTTCTAAACAAGTCCAAATATTTCATGTGTTTTATTATGTCAATGACCTGAACTCATTATTTACCAGCTGGTTATACCATTAAAGTATTGAATTAACTAAATTTCACTGTGGACATCTATGAACGTCACTTACTGATCCCCAGACTCTTTAAGCGGCACATTTTCTTCTCATGCAGTAAACCTTCCTATCCACCCCACCTACAGTCTGGAGTTTAGTAAGTCCCATTCGAGATCTAACATGTTCTCTTTATCTCCTTTTGCAAGGATACTTCTGATTTCAATCAGCTATTAGAAGTGTCAGATGAAAAATGGCACAAATGTGAATTACGACAATAAAAGTTTATAAGCTCCTAAAATAAAATTATAGTACCTAAGAGCTGAGTCAACTGACAATGTTAAATGGAACATTTTACAACCAGTCCTGGGATAATGATAAAAGGAATAAAAAAAATAGCACACAGAACATGAAGAAATATCTGACAGAAAATATCTGAACTTGATCTTGATGGGCCCAAGATCAAGCTCAGGCTACATGATTTTGGGTGAACTAACTTAAAAGTAAGGATGGGGAGGGGGTAATCTAATGTTTGTGGATTACTTCCTCGGTCTCCAACTGTTGACTTTATTATCTCTTTTACTTCCCATAACAGCCCGGTGAGAGAGGTTTCTTTTCACTTTAGAAGAAGGGAAATCAAAGCTAAAGTGGTCGAATTGGGCTAACACCCAACAAAACTGTTAAATAACGGAGACAATGTTTGACGTCAAAAGTCTCTCTGATCCCATAGCCCGTGCTCTTCATAGTTTCTTGCACCCAATGCTCTCTCTTTGCAGACATAGATAATCTCTATATAAATAAAGCAAATTTTAGGTTTTCTAAAGAATCTCTCTTCCCCACTTGCTGCTAGTGTTTATTCCACTCTATCAATTCAGGTGATGACTCTCTTTACCATGTAGCTTTCCATGTGTATTAGCTACACAAAGAATGTTAAATTATTGCTAAGTAAGGAAAAATATACTGCTAAAGTGAAGATCAGCATTAGAAAGAAAGCTGAACTCTAAAAATGATATTTAAGAAGGAATATGAGTGTTCTAAGAGTTTGAATAGGTGATATGGCAATGTTTCATTTTAATTTTAAAAAACTTCACTCACAAAATGTTTTGCGTTACTTATAAATTTCCACTTCCTTCCTCTAACCTTTCTAGTAAGACATTCCTCTGTCACCCCACATGCCCATAATACCAAATCACAGTGCTTCTCATCTGTGCCCACCGAGGTGTCCCCAGTGATAGACGCAAGCACACGGGCATGCCCAGGGGACCTGGTGCTGTCTCTCAATAAGCTAGTATTTGCTGTAATTGCATACTTTCTTAGAAATATTATGTTTTACCTTTAAAATGCTTATAGAATTTATATTCTTTTCTCTCATCTGACTTTGTTATAATATAAAAATGGTCTTTTCAATTAATTATCATGGACCAAAATTCATGCTCCAAGAAGAATTAATGTCATGTTAATTCTGAGGCTTTGCATATTCTGGGCAAACTCCTCTTACTCTAGTCAGAGACACACAGTGATCAAATGATATAATTGTATGACATGCAAAGTGCTGATGTGAAATGAAAAGGGCAGAAATATGATTGGGATATTAATTCAAGAGTAATAAGAAAATAGGACTGTTTGAATTGGCTTAGCTGGATGGTTTAACTCTTTCAGAAAATGTGTGATATTATCTCAATTTATTTTGGCCTCCACCCCCCAACTCCCTCCCATCTAAGCACAATTAAATGTTTAGTTTCTGCACACACACACACACACACACACACACACACACACACATTAAGAGAGTTACAAAATATTCAATAGCCAGACACAGAGGGAAACATTCAGTAAAACTGCTCCTAAATATCCAAAGAAGGCATCATGTCAATATAGCAATAAAACCATAAATTTCTATTGTAATGAAACACAAATTAATAAAACGGGGAAGTAGAACTTACAAAATAGCTTTAAACTCAATACCACATTTCATTTATAGGTCCAAGACTATAATGGACAAAAGCTTATTTTCGTGGATGATCCATAATAATGGTCATTGAGAAGCTAAATGACAGAGGAGAAACAGTTTTAAATGGGAAGTGGCACAATTAATCACAACTGTCATACTTATGCACTTGCTGACTATCAACCTTGAACAGAGCATTTAATTCAAATCCCATTTAAAAGTATGCACTGTCAAGGGAGAGGCCAAGAGCCATTTTCTAGTTCAGGAAGCAACCCACAACCCATGTGCCGAAGACAGCACTGGAAATCGAGTCTGTTGCGTACAGACAGATTGCTCTGATCCCGTGCCCCTCTTTGCACCCCATTGTAGGAGCTGCTCCTGTGAAAAAAATAAAATGCCGAATACCTTGACACCTGACTTTTCAAAGGTGATCGATTTCTCTTCTCATAATGCATAACATTATTTGGAAATATTCTGCACATGCAGAACTCCAGTTGAATTAAAGTTCTTTCTATGAAAAGAGATTTTGGCTTTTATACATCCTTTTAAAATTCTGAAATACTATACATATATATATAATATATATATATATAATCTGTAATATATTTGTTGATACTAAGATCCCATTGCTGTTTTAAAAGTATTACATAAAAATAAGTGTTGTATATATAATACATATTTCACATAATGTATTAAATCTCAAAACCCACCAAAGGAAAATTGAGTGTGTTGAGATAGAGATGGATATATAGATATAGATACTGATATAGTTGAAAATAGATGATATAGATAGTGATAGCTATTACAGAGACAGAGAGAAAGAGATAAAGATACAGATAGAGATTTGGATATGGAATGAGAGAGAAAGAGAGAGAGGTATAGCAAAGGCTCAAAGCAAAAGTCAGAATTTAGGAGCAAACTAAAAACAATTACCTTGAATCCTAGATAGTTTCATATATACTCATTTAATAATCTCATACATACCAGTTCAACATCAGAAGGAAGTATTCTGAAGTATCAAATTGAAGGAATTGATCATCAGTTCAAAAAATATCTTCCTGTCAACCAGAGATTGCAAGAAATTTGACCAATATTATAAAATAACACTAGATTTATATAAGTTATCAAAATAATGTAACATCTGGCATCTATATAAATTATCTTAGTAACCTTAAAATTAGCATATGAAACAGACTACCTGGTCATGGTAAATATTTTTCATTCATTGAATGTATATTTACTGAACGATTCTTATGTGCCAGCCATTGGTCTACATATTAGAAATGAGTAAGACCACCATGGTTCCTGCAGATTAATAGGATAATCAGGGTTACTTTTACCGTTCAGTTCTTCTGACACCTAAATTGTGTTATGAAAATCAAGTTCTTCTGACCTTGGGGTGTTTCTCTTGTCATTTTACTGTTATTTACAGAATTAAATAAATTTTGACGATGAGTTTCAGATGAGCCTTTTTGCTTTGCGGATATTATTAAAGCGAACAAAGCTCTATGAATCGTGGAATGATAAAATATCCTCAGAAACGTACAACTCTGCAATTGAATAACAATTACATTTGTTCCAAACAGGCAATTGGTTTCCAAACACATTAAACAAAGGCAATTTAGAAAGCTTCTTCTTCTTGGCGTCATTAACATTGTTGAACGTCCTGGGAGTCTGGAGCATTTCGCAAAGGTAAGTGTATGTGTGGGAAGACGGACGCTTTCTGAGTTCATGAAGCATTGACCTGGGAACCACCACCAAGCCAACGGGGACCTGGTCTGCCCTGACTGGACACATTAGCATAGCAGACAAATTTAACAGATTATCCAGAGCAGGAAATTCCCATTTAGACTTCACTTTTTCAATCAATCCTTATAATAAAAACAGTGCTGTACTTGATTCTAAAACATGTTGTAAAGAAAACTTATTTTCTCCATTTATGTAGTACCACTTTAGAATTAGAAATAACCATATTGGAAATAAAAATGAATGAATCATTATCATTAAAAGCAAATATCATTAAATAAATAGCTAGAAATCTAATGATGCTTAAGATTTCGATTCTGTTCGGGCCTTTAAATCAGCAGTGACCATTTCAAGGTCAATAACAAACTGGGTAAAATCATTTAGTGAGTCACCTGAGACCACTCAGTGACTTAATATGTTTCATCTACCATTCATCCATTGCCAGTACACCTCTCTCTCTGACATATTCTTGGATGGCTGTGTGCTTTTGAACAAACTGTCCAACATCTCTGAGCCTCTTGTTCACATAGTTAAAATAAAAAAAATAATACCAACGTCTTATGGGCTTTAGGGAGATGAATTTTGATAAACGGCCAAGCATAACATCTATCATATAGTGGGAACAAAAGAGATGCTCATTTTTCTCACTTCCCTCCATTCTTTTGTCTATTTATTCATATTTATCCCACCCATTGCCACACCTTCCCAGCCTATAGCATTCTTCTATTCATCTAATAAATTTCTCTTCGAACATCAGTCAGGTGGTAGGTACTATAGTCAACTAGAAGGATATGAAGTCAGCAAGTCAATAATGCATAGCGCCCTATGTGATCCTGCTAACACAGAGCTTATGGACCAGTATAACAGAGAGGCAGAATGAATGGCAAAATCATACAGATGATGTATCATAGAATTGTACACTTGAAATCTATATAATTTTATTCATGAATGTCACCCCAATAAATTTGATTAAAATAAAGAGCCAAAATCCAAATGAAAAGTCTTAATGGCTACATGAATTTTATAATTTTTACCTGCCAAAGTGTGTAAGTTATCAAATTGACCCTCCACAATGTATAATTTCCCTAAAATTTCTATTTCATTCTTAGACTGAAAATAAAATTAGAAAATCAAAGTCTTGCAGAAGAATTCAGTTTTTCTCAATTTTTACTTTTCCCCCCACTGTAAGATTTGACCCCTGTCTTTCTTGACGTAGTTTAAAAGCCAGTCCCTGAAGTCAGCCCCATTGAATTCAGTCCCACAATTTAGCCGTACTAACTTCAGCAAGCTGTTTAACCTTGCTAAATTTCAGATTCTTCCTTTATAAAATGGAAGCAATAAGAATAGCAATTGTGCCATAAAGTTGTGAAAATGAGTAAGTGCTCAGAAACTTGGCAACATTGTTAATAATAGCCTCATACTTTGCCTGATCCTCCCCTCTGCCTCCCCTGTATTCTTCTCCTAGATTCATGCTGAGTTGTGGCCACGATGACCAGGATTATGAGCAGAGTTCAAGTAGAACTAGCACTGGAACCAGAAACTACCAGCTAAGGGATTTACTCATTCATTTATTCATTCATCCACTTATTCAACCAACATACTTTGCATTGTTCCAGGAATTAGAAAAGTAGAATTGAAAAAAGCAAAGTACCAGTCTACATGAAGCTAACATTTAGTTCTCAAATTAAAATATGTAAGTGTGATTCTTTCTCTGTGGTTGTCAAGCAAATGAGTTACTATGAAGAAGTAAGAGATGGTGCAGCGGGATGCAGAGGAGGCAAGAATAAAAATATACAAAGCATCAGAGACTGGAGAAACCAAAGATGAGAAGGGAATAAATGATACCATAGGGCTTATTTAGAAATGAATCTGATTCTTACCAAATCTTCCTCATCTTCAGTGTACTGTCTTTTCTCTTTTGTCTGCATACTTTTTGAGGGAAGGGGAAAATAATAGAGGATGAAACAAGCAAGAAAGAAAAAAATTAATTTTTCATGTGCATGGCTAGATACACACAAGTAACCTCATTTAATCACTCCCATCTCCCTATTACACTGTATGTGGAAAACTAAGGTGAGAAACTAGATAAGTAAATTGAGTAAGTCCACACAAGTAACATTCAGACCCAAGTTTGTGTCTAAAGCCCGTACACCTTCTCCTATACTCTGCCGCCTGGAAGTGCCATAGAAGAGCCCTCTACCTGCTCTCCCCTCCCCCACCTCTTTCTCTCTCTCACACACACACTACCCTTTAACTCTGGTAGGCAGGGAAGAAACCAGTCCCTTCAGTTAAAATAACTAAAACCACCCCCATCTGTTAATTAGCCACTCCACAGGAAAAGAATGGGTGTCCCATAACAGAAGGAAGGAGAGTCTGAAAAGTTTGCCTACAGAGATTGAGTAGCTAGAACCAATTATTAGAGCAAAGGTGCCCATTACCTTGAGTACCTGTTGCCCATTGGGATGAAATGGGCTGACTCAGATGAGTTAGGCTAGAAACTGTACGGAATTTAAGGTGGAAAAAGCAGGGGCTTCAGTGAGGAGTGCATGATTCTGATTTCTCTCCATGTGGATTGCTATTGTCAAACACTAGCAAACAGTAAGTACGCAAAGACACGGGAGAAAACACAGGTGTCTCAGGGACAGTATTATTGAAACATTATTTTTTTTTTAAGATTTTTTTAAATTTACTTATTTTTAGAGAGAGGAAAAGGGAGGGATAAAGAGAGGGAAAAATAACAATGTGTGGTTGCCTTTCACATGGCCCTCACTGGGGACCTGGCCTGCAACCCAGGCATGTGCCCTGACTGGGAATCGAACCGGGACCCTTTGGTTCCCAGCCTGCACTCAATCCACTGAGCTACACCAGCCGGGCTTATTGAAACATTATTTATGAGTCAGAGAGTGTTTCATTGCAAGACACTGCAATGCACTACAACACGCCTCTAGTCACAATACAGTTTTTACCAAACCCGAAGGTGTTCAGAGCCACATAACAGTGACACATCTAAGAACAGCGCAGTCCCAAGCTATTCTTGTCCCCAAGACTTTGAGGATGATGGATTAATTATGAAAAAGCACAGTCATCAATACATAGGTGCCACAGGGTATGTATTAGCACCAGAGGCCACCCCCACCGCCAAGTTTGTATCAGCGTGGTGCAATCCTGGTATAAGCCCTAAAATCATCCAAGTCTTGTCTGGGTCACTGAGTTATCACCTGAGTACAATTAGGAATTATCTGTGAATGTCAGGCCAGGCTTACCTTTCATTTGTACAAAAAAAAAAATCTTTGTACAGAGTCCTCCTCTCAATCAAATCTGAATAGGGCGATGGTGATATGTCATACCTGAGGGTCTCCAGGTTGTGGGTAAAGAAAGTATGAAGGAAAAGTGTTTTTCTTGCTGAAAAGTATTAGATAAGCATCCCCATAGTACTTAATACAATATATAGTCCTCACTGAACGCTAATATTAACAAGTATTATAGATGTTCCCGGGGGGGGGTATTTTATCATAACCCCACTATCCCTCCAATGCTGCAAAACACATCAAGTTGATATGTATTATTGCTCTTATTTTGTCAATGATACCAGTAACCTTCTGTGCATAACCTGAAACAATCATTGAAAGCGACATAAGTCAGATAAAAATGACCAGTTATTTATGCCTATTCTTATATTACAGTTATTTTTACCCATAAATTGAGAAGAAAAAGAAAGTAAGATCAGCTTTGGAAACCTTCACAAGTCAAAAATAGATGTCTGATCCCAAAGAATTATATGTACTTGATAGAGTTGAATGTATAACCCATATTCACTTGTTCATTCAACAAACTTACATTGGACATCCGCTATGTGCCTGGCACCGGTCCAGGCACTAGAACACAGCAGTGGACCAGGCAGTCTGAAACCCCTACCCTGGAGTGTACTCAGAAGTGCCCAACAAAACAGTTTGTCTCTAATGGCAGCATGTCATACAGGGAACAACAGGCCAGGAGTCCAAGCAGTGAGTGGTTTCCGATCCCAAACCCAGACTCTGCCAACTGCTGTTCATATGAAACCTGAGCAAGTTATCTCACCTCTAGAACTTGTTTCCCTGCCTGTGAAATGGGATGACTCCATCTTTCCAGGGTTGTAGTGAGAACTCAGTAAGTTACGGTGACTATAGAATTGTACCATAGCATGGTACTTGGCACTTAGAGGACACTCAGGAAAAGCAGGTTTTTCTTGGGTCAAGGGGACACATTCTATTGTAAAAATATATTCGTGGATTTCTTCTTCGATGATGATGTTTTCCAAATAGTCTCAGCACCAAATTTACAAATCCCCACAGCATCTGATAAATCTTTTGTGAGCCCTGGCTGCCCTGAAATCAATAAGGTTGATAGAGTTTCTGACTTCACTTTCTCACTCACCGACTCACTGTGTGTTGTAAAATAGCGCCATCTAAAGGTCCTTATGAGGCACCTTCGTACACTCTAAAACTCCTTTTGTTGTTTCATAGACTGTTGCAGTGAGCAGTGCTCTTAAATAATCGTCACTGCTGGGCCTGTATATATGGGCCCACAATAAAAGGTAGACATTCTCAGGAGGAAAGCAAATGATTTATCAAGTCATCTACATCTGGCCCTAAAAAAAAGTTTTCTTTCTTTCTTTTTCAGATATTGTATTCTAAATCATTTTAATGCTCAGAACATCAGTGGGAGTAATCTGGAAGAAACACTTCTCCTCCATGAAAAGTCTCTGAAATTTTATGGCAGCATGCAGGAATTTTCTTCAAGTATCGATCTTTGGGAGACCACCCTATGAAACTGTATTTGACTCCACCTGTCTTATGAGCAAAATATTCATTGTTGTCTTCAGCTGAACACTTTATGCATTTTAGCTTGAGCTGCTATGTAGAGGAGTGGCTTTTTGAACACTATTTGTGTACTATATTTACAAAGACTAATTATGGTTCTAATAAACTATTATGCTTTTGCATTAATATGCTATGCATTAAAATTGTAAAGTAACTTCAGAGTCTAGGTAATTGCAAAAGCAAACTGACAGTTCCCTACACAGCACAATATTTTATGACTTGTACAATAGTTTGGGCAGTAAAAGCAACATACAGGGTCCAGCAGAAGTAACACCTGCTTGAGTGTGGTTGGAAGGGTAATAATATGGGTGTGATAATTTGTAGTTTTAATTTGAACATTTCACCTAAAGTCTCATATGATGTGCTTCAGTACAATATTGTTATGTTACAGAATTGCATACTTATGACTTTGTGATAAAAGATTTTGTAATAAAAACAGAGGGTGTTATTTGTGCCGGACCCTGTATATGGTTTGTTTGTTGTTTTGTTTTTGTTTTTTTGAGTTTTAATGTGCCATTAGAATCAAAATAACAGCATGTTATATTCTTCCTTGTAATACATTTATCGAGCAGTTATTATATGCAATTTTGATAATATACTATGTCTGAACAAATAATAAATCTACATATAATTTGATATTGATATTCTCAGAATTGAAAAGCAATATTACTAAAATGTAAGACCTTAAGAAAGAGCAAATACTCACATGCTGAGGAAGTTGTAAGATAAATTTAAATTGTGGAATTACCGAGGTTAAAAGAAAGAAGAAAATTAAGAAAGGTTAAATGAGAGGAGAGCAAGGGGTGAGTCACGTAGAGATGCTTAAAGGATCCGCTAACCCAAATGGTATCTTTGGGTCACCACTGCGACCAATTCAAATACGTTCAGAAAATCATCTCCCAAAAGAGATTTTTCCTGTTTAATCAAGATAAGGTGGAAACTCTTTATCTAAAAAAAAAACTAAATGAAACTAATGTCCCATATCGTTGTGGCAGTGCCTTTATAGCAAAGTTTGGTTGAAGACCACCTGCTTCAGGCGGACTTTCTGGCCCTACCACAGACTGCCTTTACCCAAATCTCTTTCCAGCAATCAGTGGTTTGAGCAAACACACCCGAATGACTCCTAAGCTCCCTACAGTTTGAGCGCCACTGCTTTCCAGGACAGTCCCTGTGGGATAGGATGGGAGGGTCTATCGATTGATTGCAGATGATTCTGCCAGTAAGTGACTCCCTTGTGTATGCCTGAATTATCTGAGATCTGTAGAATAAAAGATTTATTTGTCTTGATTAGGTATGATATGCATTTTTAATTGCAGAAGAGCAGCTGTAAAGTGCCAGGTGTTTCTCTTACTCAAGCTGTAATTTGTTTGCTGGCTTGTTCTGAGGACAAGTGAGGAGACTGGCTCTCACAGACATAAAGTCTCGTCCTGTAACTCTTTCGAATCCTTCTCTCTTTTTTAGCATTTTTTTCTCTGACAAAACAGTGAGGCCAACCCCTGATATGCCTTAGACTCTTTCTTTGCTACAAAAGGTTAAACACAAAGTTTACGATTTGAGTTTAATGAACACCCAAAAGATCCAGAAAACTTTAAACACCTCACCTCAGTACAAATGAGAAGCTCTACCAGTCTCTCTCACCATTAGAAATAGGGTCTGTCTTATTTTGATGCCCGCCCCCACAAATGTGCCTTCCTCTCTTAATTTCTACATCATAATAGAAAAAGGCTCTCCTTATGCTTTTTACTCACCCTTAGAGACGAAAAGAGAGCGACAGAATTATAAAGCTGACCCAAAGCAAACACTGAAAGAGCTTAGAATTCTCACGTTGGAGTTGACACTCATGATTAGCTAAATTGCAGTAACTACACATGCTCCCATTTGGAACGGGATGCATTCACACAGCAGTTCCTTCTCCAGTGCCTAGCAACATTATCATTGCGCACCTGGAATAGTTTAGGCATTAAGTGTAATTGGTTTTGCTTTACATAAATCTGTAGCTTTGTAAATAAGCGGAGCATTTCAGCTTCTATATAACACCAATTAACTTAAAGGGATGCGTTGTTTGCAGAAGCCTGCTGGGTCTGTACTGTATTTCTCCGGTAATATGCTCAGTGGCAGGCAAAGTTCTGTGTCCCTGCAGTGTTCCATTTACTCCCAGCCACTTGGTGCCAAGGGCCTGTACCCAGCCACTCATTTGCTCTATTTTTCAGATGTGAGAGATGGGGAAAATGAAGCCTTCCCTAAAAGCACCTTCTGTGCTCTCTGTCTGCCCATGTTGGAGACCTGAAAGGCAAGGTATTTGAGAACGTCTTCTGTGACCCGCAGAGCACAGGCCTAACCCATCAGATCATGTCCACAATGGACAGAGAAGTCTCGTCCTCTTTTTTTCTTATTACACTGTGATCTAATGCAGCCAAAAGTCACAGCATTGAGCCTGTGTACGACATCCAGAAAAGCCTATTCTTATTACATGAAAATGTTTCCATCAGTGTGATTATTTAAATGGCACTCAGAAATCTGCTCCTAGAAGTTTGTCCAAGCTCTTGGATACTTGTCCTTGTTATCCCTTTACTTGGCTTAATCCCTTATCTCTCATATCCCCTCCAAATAATCTTGATTTATACCATTCGTTCCACCCTCGCCAACTTCTAATTCTCCTGGTTTCTGAAAGTGTGTTATTGAGACCAGATTAATGGTATCACCAAGACACAGCTCGTGATTCCAAAGTTTCCTGTTAATATTGTGTGATTTACAATTTTAAGGAGGGAGAATCGCCCCTCCTGAATACTATCAAGGGTCCTTGTTTTATGGGACAGAGCTCCAGTGTTGCCTGAACTGGTCCAGCAATGAGCAAATACTGTCTCCACTGCGAGAGAAGCCAGAGTACAATGACCAGTCACAGGCTGAGGTGTGGAGCCTTCAAACATAATCAACAGCCAGGTGATGACAGCTCACAGGTGCTGCTGAAATTCAGGTCTGCTCGAGTGTCCCCTTACAGTTTACCAGGTGCTGTCACACATATCACTTTTGATTAGCACCACCCTCTGGGAGGTAGGTACATTCTGGCATGCCCATTTTATAAGTGCGAAACCGCAGCTCCAAGTCATTAAATGATTTATCAAGAGTTACAGGGATAGTAGATGCCGCAGACAGGACCTGAACCTTGATCTGTCTCTAAAGTGCCAGCTCCTTCCACAAACAGCGCTCAAAATGTCACCAACTCTTGATCATCCCCAAGCACTTAGGCAAAACACGGTCTACATCATCCACAAGGAAAGACCACTGGAAGCAGGAGACCTTGATGGAATGATTAACAAAAGCAAGTGTCTTCCTAACATCTCTTCCCCTGACTCAGTCTCCCTGGGAGGCTATGCACTACCCTCATGAGGACCGTAGCCTGTCAGAAACACCTTCCCAAAAAGACCCCCCTCAACCTGACCATGCTCTGCGGGGTTGGGGAGGACATCTCAGGATCAAAAGCATCCTTTTCCTCAAAACACCCTAGAGATGCGACATTCAATTCCAAAGTGCCTTTAAAATGGACAAGTGAGAAAAACAAATTTACCCCAAAATATTATTAATAATTGTGATGACTCCTGAAGCGCTTGCTGAGAGCAAGACACTGTTCTAAGTGCTTTTAGTATATTAGCTCATTTAATTATCAAAATAACCATCTAAGAACAACTGTTAACCCCATTTTACAGATAAGAGACATGAAGCATAGAGGAGTTAATAAGTTTTCAAAGACTACACAGGCATTATGGACAAAGTGAAAATTTGGACCCAGAGAGTCTGGCTGCGAAACCTGGGTGCTAGCCCTTTCTTCATAACTGCCTCTGGTTCAGCTGTTGTCTACGGTAGGTTTTTGTATGTCCTCAGGTGGTTCCAGGGAATACAGTGCCTTAGTCCAACAGTTTCCAGTCTTTTTCTGTCCCAACAAACAAGAATACGATTCCTTCCACCCAGTATTTGCTCAGTTGAAACCATATGCTTTATTTTTATCATGTTCAATTTCAGTTGTCCCCACTTTTCCATTCTTAACACCCTTAGGTTGTGCCCCCTCCCTCCCATTTCATGAATAATTACTGTCTTCTGCTTAAAGTCAACAGTATGACTCTAAAGGCAGAATTTCAGGTTCTGTAGGAGTGCGTGCATCTGAGAATTGTTGTATACATACTTTTCCAGTGTTCTTTAAATCACAGTGCAAGCCAATGTTTCCTCAAATAAAAGTCATACTGAATCAAGATGGGAACTTGAGGTCAACTAGGCTCTTTGCTTCCTTAACATCTACGCAGACATTCCCTGGAATTCCTCCAGGCCTGTTCTCCAATGAGTGTGAAATTGTCAAAGATAATGAAGGATAGTGATGACAAGACTCAGTCTCTCCCTCTCCCTCTCTCTCTCTCTCCTCCCCCCGCCCTGGCTGTGTGTCCCACTAAGGTTATCTAGAATGCTTGCTATTTGACAGCCAAGATCACATCCCAAGGTGCTACACTGTCACTTGTCTACTCAGAGACCATACTAACTATTAAATAATGATAATATCCAAGCCCCACTCTATCATCCATCTTAGACAGGTTTGAATCCATTTACTGGCTGAGAATCAGGTTTTTTCTTAAGCCTGCTAAACCACAAGTGACCAAATCTCATATAAATATAGCAATGAGTCAATAGCCTATGACAAGTGCCTATTACCATGGTAGCTGCTAGTCAGGAGCACATTTCATGACATGCAAAGAGCAGGGAACAGTTCTACTGGACATAAAAGATAGAGGAAAATTGAATCAAGATGAGGCAGAAATTTGGCAAAAATCAGGGGGAAGACACTGGAACATCAAAGACACTGCTAAGAAAGCACACATGTTATCACAGACAATTTTCATTTCCCCAAAGCAATCTCTCAAAGCAAAATGATAAAGACAGTGGAGAGGATGTGCTATATTTTAAAAATAAGAGAAAGAGCTATCAGAAATGCTAGAGAAAAAGCATGAGCTTCCAAAGCAAGAGCAGTGAGAGGCCATCTGGCAACACTGACTTTCCATTTTGACATAACGCATTGCACACAGTAGGTGCCTCGATTCATATGAATTGATTATGCCTCCTTGAGCATGCCAGAATGCTGTTGGCCGTTTTCCCAAGCCTTTCTTACATGGTTAAGCCTTTCTGACCATGTTCCACGGCATCTCCAGAAATGCAGACTTTTGTTTCTCATGCACCATGTGCAATTCTGCCTGATTTCATTGCAGCCAAGCATGCCTGAACGACAGGAACAAACAAGATGGACAAGTGCAGCAGTGAATGAACCATTTTACTGCAATTAGAAGTTCACGGAGAATAAATTATCCTGTAGTTCAAGCTGTCCAGCAGCAATTCTCATTAATAATAACATTTCAAGAACAGTCTGCTTCCCACAACCACAGTGAGTGCTAGAAACTTTATCGTTTCTCTTGAAGGAGTCACATCCCAGACGGTTAGCTCAGATTGACATATGCAGCACACAGAGGGCTTACATTACAAAGAAGCTTGAATGCATCACTGTCCATGAAGTTCACTGGTTAGATGAGCAGGTGGAAAAAATCCAAGGGCTTCTCTCCTTCCAGCTTTCTCTTCTAATTTATGCTAAATTGTAAATGATTTTTCACATTAATGAGTAAGTCAATTTAAAATGATACTTTCCTCTCTTCTTGCCTCACTGAGGACATCTCTTTTTCTCCAGCATCCTTATTTCCTCCACATGGCCATAAGGTTGTAGAGGATGTGTGGTCCATGAAGGCAGAGATTTTTGTGGATCTATATGTCTATACATATATACATATACATATATGTATACATATACATATATGTATGCATATATGTATACATATACGTGTACATATACAGTGAGAGAGAGAATTACAGCCTGTAGTTGATGCTGGCTATTGGCCAAGAGCCTCTGTGCCTCTCCATATGGACTTTCTCCTATTGACTCTCTACATGAGCTGCTTTGAGCTTCCTTCAAGCTTGGTGGCTGCTATCCCACGGCAAGCATCATCCCCCCAAAAGAAACCCAGGCAGAAACCCTATTGCCTTTTACGACCTAGCCTTGTGGGATACACGGCATCACTTCTGCATTATATTTTTCAGGGTAATCTGAAAGTCCAGACTAGATTTAAGGAAAGGGAAAATAGGCTCCATGACAGGATGAGAAGGAGCAAGATTCTAGAAATTCAGCTGGGGCCAGAAATGTTGCTGTGGCATTTTAACTTCCAGGAGGAATAGATATCTGATCAATGAAGGACAGTGGCAGGAGCTCTTCAGCTACCACCAGGAAGTAACATGAGCAAAATAGCAAAGTGTGAAGGAGCACAGCTCGTTCCAAGAGCTGCAAGTCATTTGGCCCTCTGACTCAAGCAGTTGTTTGACTGAAGCACAAAATGCAAGAACAGAACAATATGAAAAATTTGTGTTTCAAACAGATCACTGACGCAAAAAAGTAGAGGATAAGTTGGTAGGAACTAAATAAGAGTTAGCCCAGGTCGGTGATGATCCGGAAGTGAATATTGGTAAGAGATAATGAGATCTGAGGTTAAGATGCAGTACTGTGGATGGGGAAAAGGGGAAGAACCTAGGAGATTCAGAGGCAGGGTAATAAAAAGAAATCATTCATTGAATTCCCATTGTGCATTTAATCATCTCATATAATTTTCATTAACTCTATGATCCTGGAGTTATTATTATCTTCAGAATCATCAAGTATTTATACCTAAAACAGACCTTAAGGAATATCTAGCCACATTTTTATTTTATAAATGAAGATACCAAGGCCGACAGAGGTGAGGTAACTTGTCTGTAGGTAAACACCTATTTAACTGGTAAAGCTTCCAAGACTTCCTACTCACAGTCTAGTTTAGTAGAGTATGGATTCTCCAAAGAATTACTGGGGAAGAAGAAAAGTGT
>PVJI01026391.1:0-19064 GCA_004026765.1 Micronycteris hirsuta | reverse complement strand
GCCTCCTCCGCCCGTTTCTGCCCCGCTCACCGGCCTGGATGTTTGTCTTCTCCTACCTCCTGGGTGTCGGACTTCCCTTCAGTTCGATTCTGTCCGTTCTGGTTGTTTAAATTTTTGCTACTGCATTAGTTGTATGGACATTCTGGATGTGCGGGCAGCGAGTGTGACCACCTACGCTGCCATCTTGGCGGAAGTCCCCCCCACAGCTTTTTTTTTATCCACTCATCTACTGATGGGCGCTTGGGCTGTTTCTGGATCTTGGCTACTGGAAATAACACTGCTATGGACATAGGGATGCATATGTTCTCTCTGATTGGTGTTCGGATTTTTTTTGGATATATTCGCAGGAGTAGGGTTCCTGGGTCTTAAGGCAATTCGATTTTTAATTTTTCAAGAAAACTCAGTACTATTCTTCACAGTGGCTGCACCAGTCTGCATTCCCACCAACAGTGTGTGAGGTTCCCTTTATTCCACACCTTGTCAACACTTGTTTGTTGATTTATTGATGATAGCCATTCTGACAGGTGTGAGGTGATACCTCATTTTAGCTTCAACTTGAATCTCTCTGGTGATTAGTGATGTTGAGCATTTTTTCATGTCTATTGGCCATCTGTATATCTTCTTTGGAGAAGTGTCTATTCAGGTCCTTTGCCATTTTTTTAAAAGATTGTATTTATTTACTTTTAGAGGGGAAGAAAGGGAGAAAGAGGAGAGAAACATCGATCAGTTGCCTCTCACGCACCCCCAACTGGGGACCTGGCCAACAACCCAGACATGTGCCCTGACTAGGAATCGAACTGGCAACTTTTTGGTTTGCAGGCCAGCAGTCATTCCACTGAGCCATACCAGCCATGGCTCTTTGCCCATTTTTCAGTTGGCTTGCTTGTCTTCCTGGTGTTGAGTTGTGTGAGTTCTTTATATATTTTGGAAATTAACCCTTTATCAGATTAATCTTTGACAAATCTATTTTCCAATACAGTAGATTCCCTTTTTATTTTGTTGATGGTTTCCTTTGCTATGCAGAAGCTTTTTGGTGTGATATAGTCCCATTTGTTTTTTCCTTTGTTTCCCTTGCCCTAGGACATATATTACAAAAAATATTGCTACAAGAGATGTCTGAGATTTTACTGCCTGTGTTTTCTTCTAGGATCTTTATGGTTTTACAACTTATATTTAAGTCTTTTATTCATTTTGAGTTTATTCTTGTATATTATGTAAGTTGGTCGTGTATTTTTATTTGTTTGCATGTACCAATCCAATTTTCTCAACATCATTTATTGAAAAGACTTTTTACGCCATCATATGCTCTTGCTTTCTTTGTCAAATACCAACTGACCATATAGTCGTGGACTTATTTCTGGGCTCTGGGCTCTGTTCCATTGGTCAATATGCCTGTTCTCATGAGCGTTTAGTGTCACTTTCCTTAAATCAGCGGAAAAGGTGTATGTTGATATGACTTTATGTCTGGAAGAAAATTAAAATTTATTCATTTAACTTTTTTTCAGTTGTGAAAAATCTTAATGAGCGATACAAATTCTGTATCACCATGTGCAAGAAACTTACAGAAAAGTTGAATCGCTTCTTCTCTGACAAGCAGAGATTTATTGATGAAATCAACAGTGTAACTGCAGAGAAACTCATCTATAACTGTGCTGTGGAAATGGTAACCCTTTTTAAGGTTTCATACTGTATATTATTGTATCTGGAAGAGTATCTTTTGAATGGAATACCTCCTTGACATCATCTAGACCTTTAAAAAGCGTTTATGCCCTACCACTCACCCAGGTCCCAAGTATTGTGATTGCCTCTTACTAATCTTGGACTTAATATTTAAGTAGCACGTTAAGTAATGTTGGTACCATATTTGGTAAAATTTTATTATTCCTCTTAAAAATTGCTACATTTTATAGTTTGCATCTAAAAGCTTTAGCTGGGTCTGTTTCTGCATTTTCTACAATATAAGAAATTGTGGCTTGATAAACATTAGAAAAAATACTATTCTGTTAATCTACAAAAATTCATATGCTCAGGTTCCTGAACTAAAATCTACTTTTATAATTGGTTATACTGTTGGAAATAACTTGTTTTCTGTCTCATAGGGGAAAAAATTGCTCTAAAGTATAGATGAAATTAGGGCCTGTTAAAGAATAGTGGTAAGCAGGGAAAATTATTGACCAATCTTATTTTTACATTAACATAGACCTCCCTCCCTTCATCCCCCTGAGATTTGCTTCTTTGCTTTGTACTGTTATATTAAACCCTTGGACTTAATTTTGAAAGCCATTACAATAAAAATCATTTGAAAACAACTTTGAAATATAAATTGTTGACATGAGTAATATGCATTGTGTCACTCTATACTGAGTCAAGACTTCATATGATAATTTTTTTATCCTCACCCAAGGACATGTTTATTGATTTTAGAGAGAGGGGATGAGAGGGACAGAGAGAGGGAGAGAAACATCAATGTGAGAGAGAAACATTGATAGGTTGCCTCTTTCATACACCCCAACCGGGGATCAAACCTACAACCTAGACATGTGCCCTGACCGGGAATCGAACCTGTGACCTTTCAGTTTATGGGACAGTGTTCCAACCAACTGAGCCACACTGACCAGGGTGATAATATTTTTTTGTAGAAGTTGTGCCAGGAAGAATGTCCTCTCAAAAGGAAATGTGATACTGCTTTCTTTTCTGATAAAAAGAGCCATGTAACTTCAGTAAGTCCCTTTTTGCCCTGGTTGCTTAGCAAGCTGAGATATTATCACTTATGTTTAGTTACTTATTTCTTCTTCCTTTTCCTGACTCTGATTTTCTATATTCATGTTATTTATTTTACTATAAGTGGCTTTAAATTATTTTTGAAGGAGACAAAGCATATTGACAAGTAAATTTGGAAACTGGATTACTGACAGTCCTGGCTTTCAGTGATCACGGAGAAAATCAGACTGCTGTTGGGGAAACTCAAGTACTCATAATCCTATGAGTAGTACTGCTGTCCCCTAGTTTTGGAAAGCCCCCACCTACCTTTCCCTTCACTTAGCTCACTCCTACTGCATCTTCATGCCTGGCCAAACGTTACTTCCTGGAGGTCTTCCCTACCCTTCCCCTCTTTCCATGACCTCTGTGCTCCCTGGGGCTTCCTCCTGGCATACGTGTGGCCCTTGGAGTGAGAGTAGCACGTTTGGCAGGCCCATCTCCCCCAGACTGGGAGCTCTCCTTTGTGTGCTCAGCGCCTGGCACTCAGCAGGTGCTCAGTGAGGATCTCCGAGGGAGTGCGTGAATGTACCAGAGACAATTGTTCAACTAAGAGACACAGCTGAAAACTGGCTTTTAACACCATTTAGTTATTTTATTGTAACAAAAACTACTCTAATGAAATGCCTTCTAGTGTGAAGGTGTATTTTACATAAGCCACGGAAGACCCAATTTAGAAGTGTAAATTCCGTGAACGGCTGAGGATAAGAAGGCTATGTTTGAATGCAGAATAACTCTTGTTGGGAAGTTCCTTCTTTATATCGCTCATTCGATGAATCTTTTATCTTGTAAGTTTTATCTAGTTTGGTAGATTGTAATCATCTTTTCAAAATGTGTTAGTTTTAGATACATTCCACTTAAAGCTACCTTGCCCAAATGGATTTGTGTTTTCTTGGAAAAGCTGAGCATCTCCTTTTTCTTGGCTGGCTCCAGGTTCAGTCTGCAGCCCTGGATGAGATGTTCCAGCAGACAGAAGACATTGTCCGTCGCTATCAGAAGGCAGCCCTGCTTTTGGAAGGCCTCACTAAGATTCTCCAGGACCCTGCGGATATAGAAAATGTGCACAAATGTAAGTGTTTCTCACACAGGCACAGTAGGAAGAGCTTGGCGCTGCCTGGGCTTGAAGGTTGGTTTTCCAATCTTGGGCGAATCACTGTGCCTTTCTGTGGTCTCAGTTTCTTCTTCCAAAAGGTAAGGGAACAGCGCCTGCTTTGCAGAGCTGCTGTGAGGATTAGCGATGATGCCTGTGAAGCACTCAGGGCTTTCGTCCTTCACTCTAGATTGCTACCCTGCACTGCTGTGTTGGTGGGTGGGTGTGTATGCAGAGAACTTCGTTTTTCTTATTAAATAATACATGCAATTATCTTAAGCCTTGTGGGCTCAGTGACTGAAGAATCCTAGGAAGACCCTGTGTGCTGCATATGTGGTATAGATAGAATGGGGGTTGATAGGATACCAGCGTGATCTCATCACTGGTTAGCCATGAGCGCAGTGGTCCGGTTTGGGGGAGGAGGTGAGGGACCTGTGGAGTATATTTGGTCACACCACGTTCTGCAGAGCCACAAAGGTTGGCAGGCCTAAAATTATTTGCCATTGTTTGTTCTTTATTTGCTGTGCTAATCTAAATTTTACCAGTGTACAGCACTAAACTAAAGTCGTAGCCCAGCAGTTACCAGGCAGAAAGAAGAAGAAGTATTCAGAACTGTTAACTTTGGAGTGAAAGAGAACGGAGATGAGGATGGACGTAGAGAGTTAGTGATTTTTAATTAGTTTTTCTTTCCTTGGTTTTGAAAATATGAATGATCTTTATTATGATTTTCATTTATTTTATTTCTAGATAAATCTAGTATTGAAAGAAGATTGTCGGCACTCTGCTATAGTGCTTCCACAATGTGAGCGGCGGCAGGCCTGTCCCGTGGCCTGTGGTGGGGTACGAGGTGACGCGTCAGGGGTACAGCTTCTGTTCTGTTGCCCCATCCCCAGGAAACTGATTTCTTCCCTGGTGACAACCAAAGAACAAGCAGTGATCTCAAAACTACACATGTGTAGGAAATCTGCCTTATTGGAGAAGCCACCCTTTTCCTTTCCGATCATAGAAGCAGAAACGAGTATTCCACTTGGTTCTCCGTTTGAACTTGGTAAATAAATGTACCTTAGAACTAGAATTATCAGTACATTTATTGTTAAGGAAAATTAAGAATGAAACAAGTAAGTAGCTCTCCAGTCAGTTCACCAGAGCAATGTGTGGAATTCCACATGTTTACTGAGGTATAAAAAAAAACTCCATCTCACCCAGGCAGTTTGCTACTTGGGGTAAGTTTGTCTGAATCTGGGCGTGCATCCTTAAACAGCTCAGGAAGACAGGACCTGAGGAGACACGAGAGATGGCTCTTAGAAGAACTTGTGAAATGTTCCATTTGACCTGATACAGACACTTGTTAATCTTCCAGATCTTTCATATATTGCACTAATTTATTAAAACAACTCTGTATTGGACTTTGCAATTTAAAACTAACTGAGGCACAATGGACTTGTTTTAAAAATATTTTACTTGATTATATACACACACTGTTTCCAGAATTCACATGTAATCTCTGGTGGGCTTTTCAATGGTAAAAATTTGTGTTCTTGTGAATCTGCATTTTTTAACCTATTCATCTATCTGTACCCACAGATTTCCTCAGTGATATTTTTGAGTTGCTGGTTATTTGCTTTTGGTTGCGTTTGTGTGTGTGCATGCAGGATGCGCATCGATGCCTGTAACTTCTGGGTTTATTAAAGGTTAGGTTTGGTTTATTTGGGCAGTATTAGAAAAAAAAGTCAATCAAGGGATACCCTCAAGAATTTTAATAGGACCAAATCAAAGTCGGTGATTTAAAGGCTTGTTAATGATGTGGAGTTTCTACGTGAAATTAGTGAAAAGTGAGATTTGTTTTCTCTTAGGAAAATGGGCAGTTCTCTCTGGCCTAAAACGTATTTTTTGTATTAATCCTGACGGTTCACCAAATAGGTAGTAGTGGAGAATGTGGGCAGTTAGCATCCCTCCAGAAATGTTTCCTAGGTTGTATATTATTTGTTTCTTTTATTTACCTGCTTGAATACTTGAATAAACCATTTTTCAGTTTTAATCCTTTTATTTTAATCCTTCTAGACAATAAATCTGAACTCTGACAAATTGCATAGAAGCTCTTTGGTGTTAATCTAATTTTAGTGTGCTGATAAAAACAAAACATGGTTTTCCTTTTCTTTGATGATGTAATGTAATTTTACCTTATTTATCTATGAAATTCCAGCAGTTAATTTGAACATTTATTTATATGATGTTTGTGTATTTTTAGGTCTTTAATACAGTGTTTCTACCTCTCATTTGTAATTGCATGCATAATTCTTGAAACTAGATAAAATTCACGGGATTGTTGTATGGTAAATAGCCTTTTTATAACTGCCTATACAGATGTAAATTAAGGTAAAATAAACCTGACAAAGTGTTTCTAGGGTAGACCTGGGTCCATATCACATGGCTTTTCAAGCCAGGGCCTTCCTCAGTGGGTTTGGAGGCTCCGCCCCACCTTGGGGTGTCAGGCTCCAGCGGCTATCACGGTGCGGTGCGGGGACATCACCTGTTGGGGGGGCTCCCCCTCCCCTCTGTGTGTCGGGTCACTTGTCAGGTGTGTGGTTACCCCCGAGGCTGTCTCAGTTCATCCTCCAGGGCATGGATTCATTCTGGGCCTTTCTCCCCTCTCCAGTTTTGTTTTGTTTTTTAATTAAATGTGGAATGAAACAGGGTCACAGCAAGCAAGTGATGGGTTTGAAGCCTGGTAACCAGGGGGAGCTAAGCCAGGCTTTGTGACATCCAGGTCCATTCTTCTTCCGCTTGTATAATGAAGGTTTTGTGGTAGATAGTGTTTGTGAAACTGAAGTCTCAACAGCAGAGAGGATCAAACTACAAAGTCATGAATAATGGTTCTGATTATGCTTCCATTTTCAAGGCTGATTGTTTAAGGGATTTTGCCTTGATTATAACAATAATAAATACTTTGTTTCCATTAGTATTTTTAAATTTCATATCATCTGCTTCATAATGTAGAAATTGACCAGTTCATACATTCATGGGTTGACACCTATATTCAAGCCAAACCCAGAAAGTTACTGACCACACACATGCAAACCAGTGAATTTGCCGATTGGCTCTATTCCTGCTGTAAGGATTTGCTTTACCTACACTGATGCTAGACCTGGTGGTTCCCATAGTCCTAAGCTCCCCGCCCCCACCCAGCGGAGAAACCAGAGCAGCAGATGTTCTGTCCCTGCTGCAGTGAGGGACAGGAGCTGGGAGTAGGTAGCCTTGGTCTCCACAGGGTAGTGAGGAGGATGTTGAGCTGGACATGGTGGACATAAGGTCATGGACTCAGCTATCTAAAGAATTCTTGAGGTGCTGAAGGGATTTAAGCATAGGCCTTGGAGGATGACTTCCCACTTTTAACGTATGCTTCCTCCTCATAGTTTCTATAAGCAGTCTTAAATTCTTCCTGGAATAAAGCAAGGTGATGTGTTCTCTCAGAGGGCTGCCTGCTGACGGACTTGAGGGGAGTTGCTGCTGCTGAAGACCTGCTGTCACCCTCCATCGGTAGGTGCATCGGAGAAGAGTCTGTGCCACCGCTGTGTGGCCTGGAGACAGTGCCTGTCCGGGCGACGTTCCCTTGCATCTTCAGCCATGGAAGCTCTTGAGCCTGCTTAAGTCTCTTCCGTGGCTGTTAAAGCCCTATGAAAATCCTTCTTTGGGAGAAGGACCCAGAGGGTACTTCCTCACCTGCCACAGAGGAAACAGCACCAGAAGCGATTCGCCTGGGAAAAAGCACTGCTCTGTGGGAAGCTGACAGTTGTCCCCGAAAGCTCCGCTTCTGTGGAAGAGGCAAAGCCAAACCAGTGAAGGGCCGTTGTGAGCTCAGTGACCACCATCCTGGAGAAGGGAACAGAGGCAGAGAGGCCACCGACAGTGCAGCCCCACTGTGTGCAAGGACTAGGACCTGATCAAGGCTGTGTCTGCATTCGGTGCAGGCAGACCAAATCTGTGGGTTTTTTCCTTCTCAGAGAGGGCCTCTCAGCCCAGTTTTTAATGTGCCAGAGGTCCCTGGTTCCTCGGAGAGGGACCTGCGATGGGAGGCCCTTCTGAAGTCTGCAGCCTGGGAGGCGCAAAGCACGTGGGGTGTGTTAGGAAGAACTCCTTCGATTTCCTCCTTTGCCTGGCTGGCTGTCTCAGTGCTGCTCCCTGCTGAGTCCCTCCCATCCTAGGCCACCATGCTCTGGCAGAGTTTCTTCACATTACTAGGAAAGGCCAGCAGAGCCCTTGTTTATGGAGAACTTCTGTCTCCTTGGGCACAGTGGTGCACTTGGTCTCAGACTCCAGCCCTCCCATGCGTCACCGTGTGTCTTTGGGCACATGCCCTGGCTTCTCGGTATCTGGCAGACTGGGGAAGGGCACAGCTCACAGAGCCGTGGTGAGGATGAAGCAAGTTAGTAAGTGTGAGGTTCGAACAGCCCCGAGCGGGCACATTAAGTCCTTGGGAGCGTCAGCTGTTGGTGTGGTGGTCGGTCTGTAGCTCCTTGTCGTTTTGTTTTAGGGAAAGGTGGTGAGCAATTTGTTTCTTGGGGGGAGGGCGGGGGTTGAAGCAAAGTCTGGATTCAGGGCTCACTGGAACCACATTTGCTTTAGGCAGACAACTACAGGACGCGGCTCCTTCCCCAGCAGCCCCTCAGGCACTCGGTTTCCCAGGTATCCTTTACTTACCCTTTTAGGTCGACCTGGCAGTTTTAACCTAGTGTGTCAATCTCCTATTTATTACTTTGATTCTCATACCAAAACTTACATGCCTCATTTTACAGATGGAAAAAACTGACTTGGAGAGTAATTTTCCCAAGAGAAAGGCCACATGCCTAGAAATGGTGGAAGCGGAGCACTGCAGGGGTCAAGCTGCCGGGCGGGGCGGAGCTTGCTTCTCCTGCGGTGCCCCAGCGCCATGCCTGCACACGCCCCGGTCCTTCCAGGAAGAGGGGAGCCAGGCCGCTTTATGACATTTGGTGTCCAGTGCCTCCTGCTGGAGCCGTCTTGTAGTCGCAGAAGGCAGCAGATGCCAAGAAGCAGATGAAGTCAGCAGCTTTGTGCAACCCCCTTGGGACTGGTGCAGTAGGAGTCCACGCACAGTAGGTTTAAGAAACCAACCTTGAAACTATGCGAGTGGACTTCCATGACGTGAATAAACTCGAGCCTTTGATGGACCCACTTTACAGTTTCCTTGTTTGTTGACATGTGCCAGTGAAATGGAATAGCAGGGGATTGTCCAGTCCCGGGGGGGGGCGTGGGGCTTCAACCCCAGGTTTGCCCAGGGGCCTCCCAAGGGCCCTGGCTTCCTCCTGGGCCCAGTTCTTTCACTGATGGCTAGCCATAGATGCAGACCCCTTCCCAGGAAGCTCCTTAGTCTGTCCTCACCAGCGCTGTGCAGTCTCACACTCTCCACTTGGACTTGACCAGCAGAGTTTAGTGCCAGCCGTCTGTGTATCAGGAGGAGGGCGGCATGCACAGCCTTTGTCTCAAACCAGCGGGCCCCCACCAAGTTGCTCCGTCCCCTGCCTTCCTTGTCCTTCCCATTTCAGCCCAGTCAGTGTTGAGGGTCTTAATGCCCACAGGACGTGTCTGCAGGAGTAGCCATCAGTATTTGGGCTCCATCTCCTGCAGGGAGAGGTGGGGAGGAAGGTGCTGAGTTGGACAGGGACATCTCCGGAAGGCCTTTCCATGGTTGTCCGTCTGGGCACTAAAATTGCTTCCTGCACACCTGTGCCCATCAGGGAGCAGCCTCAGGAAGCCTGCCATTGAGACTGCTGCTCTGCTCCAGCTGGAGGGTTTCCGTGATGGGGACAGCTGCACCCTCCAGAAGTAAACCAGACGCAGGCCAGTAGAGGAGCTGTCGTGAGGAGCAGAAGCACAGGCAGCTGACCTGGTGCGCAGCACCATAAATTAAGGGTGCAAAGCAGACCCATGGTTTCTAGTGGAAGAAACCCAGGGTGTTGGGAGCATGAATTTTTTTCTCTGTAATGCTTTTGCTATGGAAAAGCAGCAGCCCCATACACCTGTCCCCTGTGGAGGACTCTTCCAAACCTAAATACAATGCAACAATTCATAAAAGGAAAGATTTGAGTGCATGTCAAGCGTCTAAGATGCTAATGGCAGGCATGTGCGGCTGTCCAGTGGAGTGACAGTCTCCCCCCGTCAGTGGTGTCTGGAAGTGGAACTCGCCCTGGGAGGTGGGTGGAGCGGCCTTACACTTAACTTTCTGTTCCGTGATGCTGATACTGTTTTCCACCATGAGCCCATTACAGTTATGTAAGCTTTAAATCAGGTTTTTTAGGTATAGGGAAAATTATAAAAAGCAAATAACCAATTAGGAAAGGTATTTGCAGTAAATATAACAGATGAAGGGAGATTACGGTGTGGGAAAACCCCAAGAGAAAATAAGAAAATCCTTTTGTTCCTGACAACTCCCCCACCCCACCCTGTCAGAGCCCCACCGTGAGTGAGGAGCCCTGGTGGGCAGATCACGGGGCCCCCAGTAACATTCCGAGTCACCTGGCTCAGAGCGCAGAAGTAGATTTGAGAGCCCTTGTGTCCTTGTCCTGGACTGCGTGTCCCTGTGTCACCCTCCATGTGCACTGACTTGTGGGCCAGTCACTTAGCCTCTCGGCTTCACTTTCCTCATCTCTAAATGGAGATGGTCTAGAACTTGCCTCCCCAGTGTGCTGAGGGATTAGGTGAAATACGAGTGCGTGAGGAGGGCTCACACCAGTGCCTGACCCAAGAGCCCAAGTAAACACACAGTGGAAGATGAGTGGGCAGTTGTACGGGGTCCTGCGGCCTGGGCACCTGGACCTTCTCTACTGAGAGCATGTTTCTGCCCTCTGTCAGTCACATGCTGTGTTCTTTGTCACATGTTTTTCTGAGCTGTGAACCCTCTTTTTCACTGAGAATGTGCTCAAAAAACATTTCGTAGGTCGGTCTTGGGCCCAGATTAACATTTATTAACTCGAGGGAGGATGATGGAAGCCTGTCAGTCAGAAACGGTGTGAAAATGGGGCAGTGTTTGGAAAGCAGAATGCTCATTGTGGTACATTAACAGTCAATGGTAAAGATCACAGTTTCCTAGCACAGGGCCATAAAGACATCTGTGTTCCTCTGTCAGGGGAAGCATGGGGCCGGCTGGTCCCGACTCTGCAGGGCCGAATAGTATTTCAGAGTTGGAGGCCGCACTGCTGCATCTAGTCAGCTCGGCTGTTGTGCCTCAGAAAGCAGCCACGGACAGTGCACGCATGAATATGGCTGTTTTAGTAAAACTATGTATGGAATTTAAAATTCGTATTTCATACAATTTTCATGTGTCATAAAGTCTTTAAATTTTTTTCCGTCCATTAAAAAAAGTGAAAACCATTTTTATCGTGTGAGCCGTGGGCTGGAGCTGGCATCAGGTTAAAAGCAGGAGAGCAACGTGCAAGGTTCACATGGTAACAACAGAGATGTGGTGCCCACTGGCCCAGTGGACGTGAATGTGGGAGTGTCCGCGGGTCAGAAGGACCAAACTGGTGACCGTCTGCTTTTAAACAATTCATCAGACTGTTAGTAAATATACAGAATGCAAAACTTGCGCAGTTCTTAGCCTTGGAACATTTTTTGGAGCAATTTTGTTTTTCTGGCTCTTTGATGAATGAGGCGCTTCATTCCCACTCCTGCCGCGGACCTTGAGCAGCGGTCTCGCCGCCTGAGCCTCCTGTTTTCTTCATCGAAGAAAATCAAAGTAGTGCCTCGTAATAGGGTTTTTGTGGGGAAATGCCCTTTGCACATGGATTGGTACTTACAAGTGCGCAGTAAGTTGTGATAGTTTTGCTTTCAATACTCAGAAACGCAGGGCTGTGTGTCCCCCACCATCTGTCTCTCTCCTGCATGTCTTCCAGCAAGTCCAAGCTTGGCCACTTAGAGCTGGAGCTGTTCTCCCCTCCCCTCCCCCTGCACCCCGTGTGGTGGAGGCAGGGGCTGCTTTGTCTGTCCCTGGGGCATTTCTCTGCTGCCCTCCTGCTCCGCCGCTCCTGCTGTGTCCAGCTCCCGGAGCCTCTGCTTGTCCTTCGGGTGAGCCCAGTGAGGACAGGGCCAGCACCTGCCCCCCGGGGGCCTTAGCAAGTGGCATTGACAGATTTGTTGCATTACTAGACCTATGTGGATGGGATTTAAGGGGGGAAATGTGTACTGTGGTAAAATACACAGAACATAAAAATTACCACTTGAACATGTTCCGTTCAGTGGCATTAAGCACATTGGCATTGTTGAGCTACGGTCACCCCATCCAGACAGAAACTCTGAGCCCACTCCACACTAACTGCCCAGTCTCCTATCCCTGCCCTGGCAGCCACCACCCAGTGGGGCCATTCAGTATTTCTGTTCTTGTGACTGGGGTATTTCACTCGGCCGAATTTCCTCAGGTTCACCCAGGTTGGAACATGTGTCAGAATTTTCTTCTTTTTCAAGACTAAGGAGTTTCCCACCGTGTGGGTAGTGTGCAGATGGTTGGAAATGGGGCCGCGCATGCTACAGGTGTCTCAGTGGTCCCGGGAGCAGCTGCCAGCTCCTGTCCAGGGTCACCAGGATTGCACACAGGTGAAGAATGGCATGTGCTTCAGTGGGGCGGGGGGTCCCCCGAGGGACTCTACCAGTCCTCTACCCCCCCTCACCTCCCCAACTCCCCGGGCCTGCTCTGCTCCCCGTGCGCAGCGGATACCTCTGTCCAGTTGCGGGAGTGAAGGGCTCCGTCCGTCGTCCTGGCATCTCTCTGCCACCTAAACAGAAAACTAGGCACTGGAGAGCTGGGGAGTTGAAGGAATCGTGAGCCTAAGGACACTTTTTCCTTCTTCCTCTAAGCGCCCCACAGTGGATTCCCCGCCCTCGGAGCCAACTGCGGGGCTCCTAGAGAGTTACTGAGAGAGTGGGGGTCACGTTCCATCGCCCCCGCTGGGGTTTGTCCTCGGTGGGGAGACTTGCCAAAGAGAGACCGGGGGTGGGAGCCTGCTCCCCCCACTGGGCATCGACGGACGTGCGGCTCCTCTGGCTAGGGCACGCAGAGGACCCCGTGGGGCGACCTTCCTGCCGCTGCCGGGGGGCTGCTAGCTGCGGAGGGTGCTGCGGAGGGTGCTGCGGAGGGTGGGGGCGGGAGCTGAAGGACAGCCGCAGATCTCCCTTCCGGCACGGGGCGGCGCCGGCACCGCGAGGCCCTGAGGGCCAGCTCGGGTCGCCCACTGCGGCCCCGGCCAAGGGAAGGGCTTTGCCTCGTAGGTGCCTCTCCTGCAGGCGCCAGTGCAGCGGGGGAGGGGGACGCAGGCGACAGGGCTGTGGAGGCGGGTGAGACCCTGTCCCCGTCCTTGCGGTGTACCCAGGCTGGAATCAAAGTGTTAAATTCGTCCAGACGGAGATGTCGGTACCGGCCATCGACCAGAAGTGATGGCAGCGGCTGGGAACGTTTGAAGGGATGGAAAATAAAGATTCCAGGAGGCACGGCTGGAGGCAGTAATTGCAAACAAATGTAAAAAGCCATTTTGTGTTCATAATTCACTTGGTCGAAGTACTAGTCTAGAATTAAAAGTACAGAACTCTCCAGGACAGAGTAAGTACTACAGGGCACCGATGCTGCGCAGGCTCAGGTTAGACCCACCCAAGGCGGGACCAAGGCCTGGGGTGGGGCCAGCAGCCGGGAAGTGAGGGCCACCTAGGCTTCTGCCTCACGTAGAGTCACAGCAGAATGAATGAGCTGGCGTTTTGCTTTCGGATAATTGTGGAAGAATGAGCATCTGAATGAGAGCAGAGAGTGAGAAGGCACCGAGGATGAACAGGGAGGTGGGAGAGCAGACAATGAACAATGAACAGGGAAGGGGAGGGAGTCAGGACCCTCTGGGAGAAGAACAAGGTTAACAGACACCATAGAGGAATGGGAAGAATAACATGGAGCCTTTCAGTCATTATTCTAAACAGGAGAGACTCTCATACATAAATATACAAACTCCAGCTGCCTGTGATTGACAAGAAATGCAGCAAAGCAGCATGGTGGAGAAAGGCTGGAAACAGTTCGGGGTGCCGGCAGATGTCAACAAAAATAAGAGGACTGGCGATGACTTTAAGGTTAAAACATGATGTGAAGAAGAAAAGCAAAAATTACAAAGATTAGTCATAAATCTGTATGAATGAAGCAAAACGATGGTTTAAACACACAAGGCAAAAGTACTAGACGTGTAAGGAGAGATTTCACAACACACTCTCAGAATTAGACCAAGTAAGGAAAAAAGAATGATATTAATGAGTAATCAATAAATATGATTTAATAGGTGGAAATTCTTACATCTATGAACAGAAAACATACATCTTTTCCCCCTCAGTTGTTGAGTTTTCTTTTCATAAAAATTTTTGTTTGACTTTATTGGGGTGACATTGAAAACATACATCTTATAATTCACGTGCCCCTGGAAATGCTACAGAAATTAATAGTCTATCTGACCATGAAGAAAACCTGAACCGACACAGGAACGTAGAGAAAAGGCCATGTTTGTGTCATAATCTGATAAAATTGGTAATAAATAATAAAGGTGTGACCAATATAATATTAACTACTTGGATGTTAGGAAACAAACTTCTAGAAAACACTTAGGCTAAAGAGGAAATCGAGAGGGAAGTTCAGTTAAAAACTTCTGAGAGGGCGATGAAGTTGGGAGTGTTTCATCCCCAAACCTCTGGGACAGTGCAAGACTGAACCCAGCAGAAAATTAAATGTCTTCAGTATTAAAATAGACAAAAATAAAAAGACCTACATACTCAGAGTAAGTACCAAAAGAAAGAAGGAAGAAGGAATTGACAAAGATAACACATTAATGAGCGAGAGGACCAGCTGGACGTTCACCTTCACATTTCCACGAGAAAGGACAGACGAGCGTTAATCGGCCTCTGCAAACCCAGGACAGAAAGCCCAGGCTCACCATGACTTGCGCTTTCCTTGCAATAGGACAAATGAGATAGTAGAAATACACCAGACTAGGAATGAGAAAGGAGACATAATAGATTAAAAGAATTTTAAGGAAAGCATATTCAATACTAGGACAACAAGTTTGAAAACCTAAAAAAATGGGTGAGGCAGCCAGGTAGGAGCCTAGGACCAGGGATGCTGAAGTCAGAGGGAGGCCGTGGCCAAAACCTGGCTCCATCCTCACTAGCCAGTCACTCAGCTCTCTGTGCAGGAATTTCCTCATCTATAAACTGCAGAGGATAAAGGCTTCTTCCTCTCAAGTGGTTGTGGGGATTAAATGTTGTGTTAATACATGGAGAATCTATCATTAATGTTGGTATTTTTATTGAACAGTGTTAGCACAACAGGCTGTCCATCAAAAAGAACATAACATGGATTCTCTTCATGTGTAAAATAATTTCTTTATGTACTCAGAGTGAATAATAAAACAATAAAAATCTTACAGAATGTCTGAGGAATTAGATGAACAGCCTAGGATCAGAGAGGACCCTCCTCATCCAAATTAAAAAGGAAGAGTCCTTTTCGGCTTTATAAATATTTTGTATAGCAAAAGATACCATAAATAAAGTCCCGGGCAAATGACAGACTAGGGAAAATGCCAGTAACTTAGATGGCTACAATGCAAAGAGCTCTTAAGCAAACATTGACCAGGAAAGCACGAAACAGACCTTGAAGCAGCGAGTGGAGGGAGGCCTGCACTTCCCAGACCCAAATGCAGATCGCAGGAGTCATCCTAAACCCCATGCAGCTCTCTGGGCCTGGGGCTGCTGCTCCAGAATCCCCAGGGCTCTCTGCTGCGGTGCCTACTCGACCTGCCCTGCTGGTCTTCTGCAGGGTCGCCTGTGGAGTGCTCTCTGGCAATACCCATGAAATTAAAAATGCAAATACTCCTAGGACTCTATTACAAAGATAAAAATCACCTGAAAGTTCAAAGAAGTTTATGGAGCAATGGTCAAAAAGTGGAAGCAAACAGATGTCCCACAAATGGGGAGCATAATAACCACATGCTTATAAATATTGTTAATATTACTATTAAACAGCCACCAGAGTGGATAGAATTAATGCACCTGTGCCCGGGGCCTTGGAGGGAGGCGTGCCCACATACCACCGAGTAGGATCAGAAGATGCAGGAACCTGTTTGATAAGTGCCTGTTTTTGAAAACAGTGACAACCCCATTTGTCGTGTACATTTTAACGTTATTGGACATTCCTCAAGCGTTGAGAAAAACACAGGGAAAACATACTAGAGTTATTGGGGGTGCTGCCAATTGAGGGAGAGGCGAGCTGAGTGTGGAAGAAAGCCTGGTCTAAAAAAATATTCCTCACATTTATGCATGTTTGTGGAGTTGTATTTGCGTGTTATTGTGCAGAAATAAAACGGGTTCTCGCCATGGGTGTAAACAGTTCACTTCATATACGATGGGACTGCACTCCGCGTGCTTGCCCTGATTCGGGGTGCGGCCGCAAGGGAGCGCCCAGGCAGCGGCCCGGGCGCGCCCTCCTGCGAGCCGCGGGCCAGGCTTCCTTCCGGGAGGCGGGGAGGCTGGGCGCCAGCGGGCAGGCGCCCAGAAAGGGCTGTGGTCCGGGCTTGGGTGGCTGCCAGGCGGCGGTGCCTAGCTCACCGTGACTTGCACTTTGCTGCGGCTCTGCCCTTCCCTTGCCTTCTGTGCCACCGGCTGCCCTTGGTTCTGACTCAGGCTCGGGCTTCCTGGGGGCTTCCTGGGAGCCTGCGCGGCGGGAGGGTGGGAGGATCAGGGTGCGAGGAGGGGACCTCCACAGCAACCCTCTGCCTCCCACTGCCCTTCACCGACTCCAGGGGTGCAAACCTGTAGCTTCTCCCACCCGAGGCACTATGACCGGCAGCAGACAGCTGCAAAGGCCCAGGAATCCTTTCTTACATCCATTAACCCAGGAGGTGCTGCTGTGGCCTGGAGGCCCAGCAGCCGGTCTTTCTGCTCCCTAAGCTCCCCTAGAGGGACAGGCTCTGTAAACAGTAGCAGACGGACTGATAACGAACAACAGCAACAAAAAACAAATAGAGTCATCCTGCGGCTCACCTGTGGACATTAAGAACTGTTGGCTAGGACCCCTCCTGCCGACTGCAAGGACTGAAGGGGACCCAGGAGCAGGAGCTCCTGGTCAGAAATTACGTGCATCTGGGTGAAGCCAAGTTCAGCTTGCCCCACCCCATCCTTCCCCATCATCTCTGCATCCCCACCCCAACCAAGCCCTGGCAGTCAACCGTCTAGTTCAGAGGGCCCCACTGTTGGTGCAGCATCCACAGTCTGAGTGTGAAGGACCCTCACCCAGCTGGAGGGTGCTGCCGTGGGGGGCCCCCAGTGGGGAGCTGATGGCTGGGGGCGAGGAGGGCCTGCACCGGAAGTGGGGAGAGCAGGCTGCAGAGGGAGCCCCTGTCAGAGTGGCACGGAGAGCCAGGAGGAAGGAGTGCAGTCCGCTGCAGGCCGCCAGAGGCGAAGACCTATGTGCACATATTAAGTTGGGAAGGCAAGCGTGTTTGGGGACTGAAACAAGTAAGTTTTGTAGGTAATCAGTGTGGCTGTTTCAGAGGATGACTTTGGAGGGAATTTTACTTTCCCAAGTTCTTTAACACATGTTGTCTCATGAAGGTCCTACCACAATGGCTGGAGACTATGGCACAGCCATGTTTACTGACGGGGGAAATCAGACCCCGAAAGGGTGTCTTTTCCCACCACACAGCTAAGGAGCCATGAAGTCATAACTCATTTAACCCATGAGCATGTAGCTGCCTTCAAATGAGTTTTTACAATACACTCTTTGCCCTGGCCTTTATGCTCCGTTGGTTGAAGTGTTGTCCTGTAGAACGAAAAGTTGCGGGTTCGATTTCCGGTCAGGGCACATACCCAGGTTATAGGTTCAATTCCCTGTCAGGGCAAGTCAGGGCATATACATCTACATGCATCAATGTGCCTTCCTCTCTCTCTAAAAAGTAAAGAGAAAAATATCCTCAGCCCTAGCTGGTGTTGCTCAGTGGATTGAGTGCTAGCTGCGGTTTGATTCAGGGTCAGGGCACATGCCTGGGTTGCGGACCAGGTCCCCAGCAGGGTGCGTTTGGGAGGCAACCACACATTGATGTTTCTCTCCCTTTCTCCCTACCTTCCCTGCTCTCTAAAACTAAAAATAAATAAAATCTTTAAAAAATATAAAAGTTTGTATCAAGTCAAAAAATATCCTCAGGTGAGGATTTTTAAAAAATACACTTTTCACTTTAGAATTGATTTAGATTTACAGAAGGTGGCTAAGGTAGTTGTGACAAATGAATGCCATCAGTGCGTCAGTGAACCAGTGTTGGCACATTCCTGTTAACTCAGGTCTGTGTTTCATCTGATTTCTTTAGTTTTTGCCTAATGTCCCTCTTCCATCTGGATCCTTCCCAGGAGGTCACCTACATTGTCATGTCTCCCTAGGCGCCCTTGGTTCAGACTTCCTTCTTTCTGATAACTCGACAGTTCTGAGGAGTGCTCGTCAGGTGTTTGGGAGAATGCCCTTTAATTTGGGGCTGTCTGATGCTTTTCTTATGATCGGGCAGGGATTCTGAGTTTGGGACAGCAAGACCGCAGAGGTGAAACGACCTTTTCATCACATCTTATCCACGGAGCATGCTGTCATCGGGACCTGTCGTCGATGGTGTCGGCCCTCACCACCTGGCGGGTTGTGTTCGTGGGGTTTCCCCATGGCAGTCGCTGCCCCCGCCTGTCCTCAGTGGCCTCCCTGGAAGGAAGGCGCAGCCCTGTGAGGGCCATGTGAGAGGCAACCATACATTGCTGTTTCTCTCCCTCTCTTTCTCCCTCCCTTCCCCTCTCTCTAAAATTAAATAAATAAAATCTTAAAAAAAAAAAAAGCTTACATTCACACCATTACCATGAGTCTACCCAGCTCTGTTTAATTATAAAATACATTTTTTAAAATATTTTATTGTTGTTCACTTACAGTTGTCTGCATTTACCCCCACCCCCAACCCCAGGCAGACCCACCTCCCTCCCTTGCTTCCACCCTCCCCCTTGGTTTTGTCCATGTGTCCTTTATAGCAGTTCCTGAATACCCTTGTCCCCATTATCCCCTTCCCCCTCCCCTCTGGTTACTGCCAGATTGTTCTAAATTTCAATGTCTCTGGTTATAATTTGTTTCTCTGGTTGTATTTTGCTTGCTTACCTCACAAGCGTCTTG